>UCOH01011735.1:0-39989 GCA_900474275.1 Synergus japonicus | reverse complement strand
ACACGAGTGGAATCGCCATCGTCCACACGTTGCACATACAATTTTGTCCAACAAGCACGAGTGACATGCGGCTTAGGAGGCTCGTCTCGAAAGCCTCAAATGATGAAAAATCAAATATTGAGAAATCGACAACTTCTCCCTCTCGAGGCGAGCCTCCGAAGTCGCATTTCGTTACAGTGGCGAAGTACTCATTAGTTGATAAATTGTCAACTTCTCGTGTGATTGCCACGCACGCTGCACCAGTGATCGCATATTTGTAACGCCGACCGACGCACACAACTGCAGACGGTCTTGGTTATCTCGAACCGTGATCTATCTCTTCAATCGTACTTAGAGAGAAATTTTGGTTTGGAAATAACTGTCGAATTTAATGTTTCGCACGATTCTTAGTTTATGCGACAATTTTGATTTTCTGCTTTTTCAGATGGAGAATATTAATATATATTTATTTATATATATTATTATATATATTTATTTATGTATATATATAATTTATTTATATTTATAATTACAACAATTAAAAATAGAATCACCTCGACTTTTTTTTTTTCGTTTTTTATATTATATAAACAAATAGTCTCATATTTTTTTATTTCGTCGTGATATGCAAAATTTTTAAGAACTGGAGTAGAATAAATTGAAAATTTTTTTTAATCTTCAAATTCATAAACCATTTCTTACAAAATAATGAAATTTTCAGGTAATGAAAACGATTACGTAAATTTTGCATATAGCCTTTAATTAAAAAAATTATTATTTTTTTTAATATAAGATATATACAATTGTTTTAAATAAATAGGATTTATGGAAACTGCGGCATCTTTATATATCCTCTGACAATATTTTTATTCTTTCTTTTATCCTCTTACAATACTGTCGTCCGACTTAAAAAAATATATAAGTGAGATTGTCGCTTAGGTCGACTTTTCCATTGCTAGGTTTAAGAGAATAATCCTAAACCACAATGTCACTTATGTATCTTTTTCGATTGTACGGCAGAATACTGTTGTATGTTTTACCGTTGTATGTTTCTTAAGTTTGAGCTTATTATAAATTCCTACAGTATATTGTTTTCAATGCAAATGATGAATCAATATTTAAAAGCTGTTTGTAGTTTAAAATACAATCCATTAAGAAATTCGTGCATTTAAACGTTCACAACTTTGTCACAATTTTGTGAATATTTTCAAGAAGGTTATTTACAAAAGGTTATAATGTGAACGTTATAATGTGAACGTTTAAATGAACGAATTTTTTAATTGACTGTATTATAAACTACAAACAGCTTTTAAATAGTGATTCATAATTTGCATTGAAAACAATATACTGTAGGAATTTCTAATAAGCTCAAACTTAAAAAACGTAAAACGGTAAAACATACAACTTTATTGTAAAAGGATAAAAGAAAGAATAAAAATATTATCGGAGGATATATGAAGATGCGTCAGTTTCCATAAATGCTATTTATTTAAAACCTTTGCATATATCTTATATTAAAAAAAAAAATAATTTTTTTAATTAAAGGCTATATGCAAAATTTACGTAATCATTTTCATTACCTGAAAATTTCATTATTTTGTAAGAAACGGTTTATGAACTGGAGGATTTTTAAAAATGTTCAATTTATTTTTAAAAATTTTCAATTCATTCTATTTTTAATTGTTGTAATTATAAATATAAATAAATTATATATAAATATAAATATATATCAGTATATATATACATATATACATTATGTATAACTATAAATAAATAAATAAATATATATATAAATATATATTAATATTCTGCATCTGAAAAAGCATAAAATCAAAATTGTCGCATAAACTAAGAATCGTCCAAGAGATAGATCATGGTTCGAGATAACAAAGGCTACCTGCAAAGTTTTTCGAAGTTTTTGGAGCAAAATCTCCACCCTCGATAATCTTCGAGTTTTCGAATTCGAAAGAGGAGAAATTAGAATGAAATCTCCTACTCTTAGTCACACGGACATAGAGGTTCAGTTGCGCGCGTCGGACGGCGTTTCAAATATGCGATCACTGCGCTGCACTTGCGCGGGAAACTTCACACTCGTTGGAATTGCCAACTTCGTCCACTCGTTGCACAATCTACTATTTTTTTTTTTTAATCGAGCATAACCAAATCAGTTGGTTTGCAACATCTGATTCGGAAAACTGGAGTTTTCAGAATATTTTATAGTGTGATTTTTTGTTCCAAGGGGATCAAAAGGATAGATTTATAGTTCTACTTTAGTACAAAAGTTAGAGTATTTATAATCAAAATCCGAAAATTTGGTCGTATTTGATTTTTTATGACATCGGAACGGTTTTGATTTTTAGATTTATTGGTTTTAAAGGTGCTTTCAGTTGAGATAGAAAGAGAGCAGCTTTTAATTAATTTGTCTTTTTCCCCTTCTGGTTAATTAGTCCTATAAGATTCTGTGCAATTAGATTCGAATGTTGTAGATTATTGCGAGAAAGTTCCGATCTTCTCATTTTTAATTCGAAAACATTTGTCTAGGGTTAATGTCTTTTTGTTCGAGGAAGCGAAGTTATACCTCGCAGATTATTGTTTAGTGTTTTGAATTTAGCGCGGACAAAAGTTTTTCGCATTACTGTGGCGCGGAAACAGAAGAATATTCGTAATAAATAAACTTTGTAATACGTCTTATAATAAAATGTGAAATCATTTGTTCAAGTGAGCGTTCGATGATTGGCTAGGTATTCTTATAATCGATACGTTTACGAAACAGGCGAGTGTGATACTTATTCCAATTAAAGTGAAGATTGAACTGCACATTTTTACACTGTTAGAAATATCTGGTTGAAATTTTAACTACTCATGGAAAAACATTAGGTATAATTTAAGAATTGACTGATTCTATTTCAAATCGTACAAAGAGGTTGAGATTAGGGTGTCAAAATAAGTTAGCCTTTAAATATATCATGCTACAATGAAAATAAAAGGTATTTCATAATTTTTACCAGACAAAAATTTATTTTTAGAATTAAGAGCTATTGGAAATTAACCTTTCAATTGTCAAAATTTGTTTAAAAATCGTAAGTATAAATTTGTTAATCACCAATGGGTAAATTTGATGCGAGATAACATTTTTTATATTTTTTTATATACATATAGATTAGAGGTCTGCGCTGACGTCAGTTGAATCGGCGGCGGCGTGGCCGCGTTAATGTCTGCGCATGTTTCTAAAATAGTTTTTTTTCTATACTTTTTTTGTTTATAAGTAGGAAAAAAGTCGAAAAGAAAATTTTTATAAAATTAAATAAATATTTATTATTTATTCATATAAAACTCATAATAAAACGAACACTTATAAGAAATCTTAATCGATAAAATCACTTAGGACTGTAATAGGAACTTCGATTTAATTTGTAAATATATTTTTAACGTTTTGATTTTTTTGCCTCGAAACCTGTAGCAAAGTTATTCTTTAATCCTTGTACATTATTTTCTTTACAAAACTGTAGTTATCGTGAATAAAGATTGGTTTGTCAACATTAAGGAAATTTAAGGATGGTCTCTTCACGTTCAATATTAACAGAAAAAACGCGTTCACTTGGTGTACTAGTTGACGGAATAGACAAAACTTTCCTAGCAAAAATGACAGCCACGGCATCTGCTTACTTATTGTTTTCCAAAATGCTAGGATATCTTCATTCTAGTTCTATCGCAGTTAAACTTTCAGATTGGTTACATTTAGTGTGCGCATGTTCGAGCATTTTTGAGCAGACATCTCGGCGGGAATAAAAAATCGGCCGCGGCATCAGCGTGGTGTGGAGGCATAGACCTCTAATAAAATATATAATTTAGACTCAATGTGTCCCTCAAACGGTAAAAAAAATGTCGAAGCTTCTCAGTGGCAAAAAGACGTTGTCATCCTGAGGACATCGCACAGTAAGACCAAAGCGCGAAAAGCTGGCCAAAACTATAAAATGTTTATAAAATGAGCCAAATTGTTACTCGGGGACTTTTGGGGTCACTGGTTACGAATCCGGTATCAAAAATTTCAAAAAAAATATGGCGGATCCAATATAGCTTATAATGGGTCCAAAAAACTGATTGTGGACAAATTGATATTCAAAAGCTTCAGAAGCCATTTCTGGACCGATTAAAAAAAAATTAAAGCTAATTAAATTCTGCATAAAACTTTCGATCCATCTTTTTAAAAAACTGTATATTTTTTTTATTTAATAATAAAAATGAAAAAAGAGATTTGTTGAAAAGTAGCGGGTTTTGAGAAATACTTCGATTCAATCCCAAATACCTAGAATCAATGAAGCAACTATCCAGGAAAGTTGTCGAATGAGCTGAGCAATTGCTTAAAAAATTTTTGAAATTGATTCAATTGTTTTTCGTCAGTTAATTCGCACTAAATATGAATAACTGATAGACAAAACCCGTTTTTAACTGAATTCATGAAAGACAATAAATAATTTATTATTTTATAAACAATAATCCATATCAGATATTTTTTATTAAATTAATGAACTTTTTTCCTATTGAATCGGCTAAAAATTATAGAGCAATGTTTCTTACTTATCGGATTTACTCATTTAATACCAATTGATGATTTTTTAAAGAAATTTAATTAACAAATGCACTGGTTGGCTGTTTTTAGAGGTAGTAACTGGTTTTTTTTTCAACGAAATGAAGTGTAAGTGATTAATTTTTAAACATTTAGGAAGTCTACATGACAATCAACAATTTTAATTATTAATAACAATTGTATAGAGAAATTGTTATCATCTTAGGCATTATTTGAGAAAAAAAGTTGTGTTTCTATTAGCCACTTTTTATTTATCAGTGACTCTTTACTATCGACCGATAACAATTGATAATTTTTCAAACAAAATTAATTAACAGTTGCATTTCTCGGCTATTTATAAAGGTAAAAACTTGGGTTTTCAACATAACCAACCGTAAATAAGTAACTTTTAAACTTTTTTTTTTAAGAAATCTTGGTTATAATCCATTATTGATATTAATAATTTTTTTTGACGAACGTAAAGCAATGCCTTACAAGTGAGAACAATTCGCAAAAAGCTGGCTAAAACTGGTCACTGGTTACGAATCCGGTATAAAAAATTTCAAAAACAAAATGGCAGACAAATTTGTTGAATAAATTTTTGATTTTTTTCAAAATTTGTATAAGATTTATTTTTCGTAGAACCAAATGACGGAATCAATATGATAACAAGTTTATTAATTAGAATTAAACTTTTATAGCTGAAATAAAAAAATAAAAGTTTTTTTTACTTCTAATCTTGGCGAGTGTAAATTCTGAATGACAAATTAATGGCAGTAAAAGGATAAAATATGAGTAACGCTACGTCTACATTTATTGAGAGACCACATTGGAAATTTCTATATTTGAAGCTAAAGCCTTATGGTACGTTTTTTTGGTCCTAATATTGACATTAAAAATAAAAAAAACTTTTTTGAAAAACATTTTTTTTTAAATGTCAATATTTAGAACCAGACAAACGTACCTTAAGGCTTTAGCTTCAAATATAGAAATTTTCAATGTGGTATCTCAATAAATGTAGACGTAGCGATACAGAGAAAATAATGTCGGTAAGGTAGGGATCGGATAAGTAATACATGCCCTTAAGGATGTTAAAAATATAACAAAAATCAAGTATAGTGTGTACCTATGTAAACTTAATACATAATTTATTCACACATAACACAAAGTATTCGAAATTATTCATTATTTGAATCATCATTATTACAATCTAATAAGCAAGCTCAATCAAATTTTAGTGTGTAAGACGTTAGACATTTTTTTGTTCCCATACACAAATGATTTTTTATTTCAAAAAATTATTGTTTTTTGCTATCAATTGTTCCTAACTACTTTTTATGTAATGAAAATCTTTTAATAGTCCATGATTTACTTCAATTCTACATACCTTTCATTGAATTTAAAGAATCGTGTATAAAAAAAATTTTTTTGCGGTGTTTGGCCAGCTTTTCGCGATTTTTTCCCTCTGTGCCACTGTAAAAAATGGAGTAAATCACTGTAAAAATCGCTAATGAAAGGCACACTTCACTGTAAACATATTTTAATTGTGCAATTTTTTTTTATTTAAGCTTTTTCACATTAAAATTATTGAAAAATTAAATAAAAAGTAAAAGATAATGGTCATTATGAAAAACTAAAATTTTATATGATTAATTATAGAGGAAGTGGACAAGTAAAATTGATCATATCGAAAGATTCTAAGTATAATTGATCGTTCCAGGGTTTCTGCCAAATGTTTTTCCGTGCATTTGGTGGAATTTTCAATTTCAGTAAATCAATTTCTATTCATCTCTATCGATAAATTAGTTATGAATCATTTTTGTAATTGAAAAGTTATAGAATTTTCGAGATATTTCTAACGGTGTACTATTTTTATGTCCTGTTTTTAATCAGTGTGAGATTGTTTTTAGTAGTCATCTTTCTTAAAAAAAATTAACCACTGTGATTTGAACACGCTGATAATAATCATTTTTTTCTTTTTCGGATTTACAGGTAGGAAACACGTTGAGGGCGAACGTTTATTATTTTTACTCGAAGATAACAAACTCGCAATGTGAAAAAATAAATACCAAGCTTGAAAAGGTACGCATAAGTAATCTACGAAGTGTATGTGACAACCAATCGTAATAGAATCACTCCTTCTTTAAAAAGTCCCAATTTTTAAGTCCTTTGACCCCATTCCTTGTCTCTCGAATGCTCCGTAGCAAGTCGAGAAAATCGCGCGATGAGTCACCGCGTAAGTGGATGTGATTGTATAAATTCTTTGTTTATATAAGTGAGAGGGAGAGTGTGCTTCGGAATGAAACGAGAGACAAAATGCGAACGAAATTCAGCATAAAGCATTGATGAGAGAAATAGAGAAAAGACTAAACGAAAAAATGGTTGCAAGATGGCTAGAGCGAAGAGGGGAGGCGCTCGCGTCGAAAATTGTAAAAATAAGCTAAAGCATAGCCTCTTCTCTTCGAAATCGCAATCCATATCGATCTGTCGATTGCCTTCGTTATCATTCTGCGTTAACTGTAGAACTCTCAAACATACCCACCCTCTAAAGTGTAGTTTGTAGATCTTGTATATCGTGTTAAGTGTATCAGTACGACATTAATTCGTTTTTAAGTCGTCCTTTGAGGTCAGCACGTCCACCGAAAAATCACATCTTTGCTTCATTTCCATCGAGTAGTTTGTTTTATATTTTAAACACTGTTGCATTATTTTCCCTATTTTCATACTCTCGCCATAGACCTAGGTACTCATTTCTGAGATAAAGTCGTCATTCTTCCACTCAACTCGTTGACTTATCAACAAATTTGTCACTGAAAGCGTCATCTTTATTTTATTCTATTTAGTTAATGAGTAAACTGTTGTAGGTTGATTGAGACTTCTCATATTTTAGATGTTTTACATGTGATAAACCATTTGAAGGTTTTTTTTATCTCAGAGATGATATACATGTACAAAGGGTTAAAAGGAAATCAGTAAACTATTTTATTTAGTTTTAGTATTATTTAATTTAGTATTGTGTAATTGGTATTAAAAACTTTTAAAAGTGTGAAACGTAAATTGCGAATGAAGGTGTGATTTCGAGGAAAGGTGGGGAGAAAAGGTCACCGAAAATTTGGAAGAAACAAAATTTCTGGCTTCGTGACGAAACTAATTGTAAGTGAAAATGTCTACTAGAAAAAGCAGAATTTTTATCTTTACTCTTCATGTATTGTTTTTGCAAGATTCACTAGAGTTTCCTGATTATGAGGAAGTTTTGTTTATAGTATTCGTTTATGCCTACAGTCAAGAAATTACTTTTTCTGCCTCTGTTTCTTTCTCAGACGCTGATATTTCTCTCTAGATTGACAGGACGTCGTCGATCTCTTGATCTATTTATCTACTATTCACCCAGATCACCTTTACCCTATACATAATTACCTTACTCATCTAAGCAAAACTAACCAACCAATCGTTCTCATCATCGATAGTTTTAAACTTAAGATGCCAGGAACTTCGACTCTGTTCCAAAAATGTATACTACGTCAGCGTTTCAAGGTTACGAGATTATGAAGTGAATGATGGAGGTGTAGGTGATGATTCGATGAGAGTCTATGAGCAAAAGTGCAGGTATATTACGATGATGATTATGATGACGATTAAAAAAAAAACAGTCTGTGTGTGGTGGAACGGAAACATTATATTTTCACTCTCACTTCACGATTCGCCATTAGATTATGTTAATTATTATTTAGAAAATCGCCACGAAAAGCAACAATAAAGATTTTAATAAAAAAGTGAACAGGTGTTTTCGTTACTCTTCTTTTCTTACTTTTAGAAATATTATAGATATGTATACCTATATGTATAAACAGTCAAGAAAAAGTGTACAGTAGAGTAGAGTGGGGCAAGATGAACGTAAGTGTTAAAATGACCCACTGAAGGGGGGTATCCTCATATAAACAGCTAAAAATGAACGTGAACTTTAGGAATTTTTTTTTTTTAAACTATAAGATATTTTTTATTGAAATTTTGAGAGCATTTTATTAACAATTCGAAGAAGTAAACAAAATTTATTTATAAAATAATTGTCACAAATACTCTGCTGGTGTCCTGTTGAAGTTGTGATGTTTCTTTTTTTGGCATGAATTTGCGGACACTCTCACGCTTGTTAGGTTTGTCTGAAAAATGGGACCCAAATTTTTTTAGCTTTATAACACTAATACCTAGTCTGTGAATCTCAATTTCAAATATAATAAAAATTTTTAACAAAATGACGGACAATTGAACAAATTTATGAGTAAATTTTTTTTATGTTTGCAAATAAGTAGATAAATAAATTTTTAAAATAAATTGGATATATATTGGATTTTTTCTCTACTTACAACTATTTATTCAATTCAACACTAATCAGCTATGCCTGCACCATAAAAAAAGTCTTTCACCTTTTTCAATGTCTTCTTATTGTTTTTTGCCAATTGAGCTTCTTTAATCGAGCTTTCGCCTCGGTGCTCTTTTAAGACTTTTTACGAAAATAGATCCAGAAGCCAAACCGTTTCAAATTTCATTCTAAAATTTTTACAGGTTATTCTTGAACTAATGTACTTTCCATTTTTCGATTTATGCAATAGAAAAAATCGATTTTTCGATCGATTTATATGAGGATACTCCCTTAATTTTTTCGTAAGCTATACCTATTCAACATTAAGCGAACATTTAAAAGAAATAAGTTTGATAAAATTTTATCTGGTTTAGTACAAAGAACAGTTATTAGTAAATTGTACATGAGCTGAACAAATGTGCAATAAGATTGTTTCCAAAGTTAAATATCAGTTATCCAATGAATGGATCTTATAGTTTATAACATTCTATTTTTAAAAACGCTCATAAAATATTTTTGTCATATTGTTTACTATTTTTTATTTAATGTTGAAATTTGAATTTTCTATCACGATTTCGATTGGAGGGTCACTCTGACGTCATAGCTGTCGGATTTTCGACCAATCACATCTTATGTGTCAGTCATTCTTAAATATGTTTTTCCCTGCCAATATTTTGTTTGGTTATATGCACGACGAAAATAGAAGTAAAAATATTGTTTAACAAAATGTCAAACGAGGGTTTCGTAAAAACAAATAATGGAAATCTACTGAAAGTAGATATATTTATTTATATCGGAGTATTTTAAGAGTAATTGTGACTTCCTAAGTATTCTCAAGAGATTTCACTTGATAACTTATAGCCATATAGTTTATGTTTCACTTCTTTTATATAGAATTTCTTGTTATTGTCAAGTAAGTATAAAAATGCTTTTTTTCCACAAATTTTCTTTGTTTGTCACATAAGTCTTAAGGTGCTGTCCCATATCGGTAGAAAATATCGGCATAAAGCAGAAACTCATGAGAGTGACAGAGATAAAATGTGTTACCATCGTATCAAAGCTTAGGGTAAGGGTTAGGGAGCTGGACTCGCATCCCGTAGGTCATGCGTTATATTTGTTATATATGCGTTAAAATTTACAAATATCGATTACCTATCTGGTCCTAGCCGGACTGTACCCGATTTTTGTCCCCGACTTTTATCCGACTCATAACCGAGTTCTATCTGTTATCGTGTAATGTTTATATCTGATTTGTATCTGGATCTGCAAGATACTATCTAATAATGTTGAAATTTGAATTTTCTATCACGATTTCGATTGGAGGTCACTCTGACGTCATAGCTGTCGGATTTTCGACCAATCACATCTTATGTGTCAGTCATTCTCAAGGAAAAAATAAATAAAAATCGAAATAGAAAAAATCGATTTTTCGATCGATTTATATGAGGATACTCCCTTAATTTTTTCGTAAGCTATACCTATTTAACATTAAGCGAACATTTAAAAGAAATAAGTTTGTGTTTTCGTTACTCTTCTTTTCTTACTTTTAGAAATATTATAGATATGTATACCTATATGTATAAACAGTCAAGAAAAAGTGACTGAATTGTATTGAATTTTGTATCTGGATCTGCAAGATAGTATACAAATTGCATAGGAATCGGATAGAAGCATTATATGAAACCAGAGAGAACTCGGCAGAGTACAAAGAACAGTTATTAGTAAAAATAATAAGTAGATAAATTATATAAACATTTATATCCGGCCCCTACCCGAATTCTATTTGGTTTCATATCATGTTTCTATCCGATTCCTATGCAATTTGTATCTTGGTTAGCAATATAATTCTATCTGACTCTAGCCGCACTGTATCCGATTTTTTTCCCCGACTTGTATCCGACTCCTAACCGGGTTCTATCCGGTATCGTGTAATGTTTATATCCGATTTCTATCCTATTTCTAGACAGTTTAACTAGATACTAAAAAATAAAAATAAATCTTATAAAAAATAGTTATTAATTAAGAACATGGTTTTTTCGTTGATATATTATGGATATACTTATAAATATAATCGATATTTGTAAATTTTAACACATATATAACAAATATAACGCATGACCTACGGGATGCGAGTCCAGCTCCCTAACCCTTACCCTAAGCTTTGATACGATGGTAACACATTTTTTTCACGGTACACTCAATCATACACAAATATTAAAGTATCTCAAAATAATTTCATTAAAAAAAGCTTTTGTGTTAATAATGAATGAAATATGTATATAAAATTTTTCATGTTTTTAATGTTCACTTTTTAAAACCCTAAAACTGTAGAATTTATTGATATAAAATTCATATTAAGTACTCTTAAGGGCAATGGAATCTGAAAGTAAAAACTGTCAACAAACTGTCAAAATTTCTGGAAAGAAATAAAGCTATCATGTGGTCTTCAATTTTTCCAGCCAAAGGCAAAAGAGGGAAAATTTATAGGTTTTAGATAGAAAAAAATAGAGAGAAGAAATGAATAAGGGGCGCTTGATTATAAGTTTGTCGAATACTCACTTTTATAGTCCCAAAATAGCGTTTAATTATTTACTATCAGAAACGTGGGACATTTTGACTTCCATGATGGAAGAAATTAAATATCGACAGCTGCGACAGTGTTCTCAAACGGGGCACCCTGCGCGCGCAGCACGTGTTGGCTTCCTACTAGAGAAATTCTCCCGTTGGTCAATTTAATTCGAATTTGAATCGCGCGCCTTTGCCTTTGGCTGGAAAACAAACAGACGCGCAAAACAAGTGTCTCAAAACAGTGGGTGTTTGGAGCCACCCTACACTAAAAATCAATAAAAAAAAGAAAAGGAACAGATTAAAACCCCTCAAAAAGTGCGTTTATTGTGGAATTGTATTATCCTTCTAATAATTTCGACATCCATGCATATTGCAAATAGGTATCCTCGAATTACTGTCTGGATGTCTTAACCCCGTGATTGTTGCGCCCCTGGGATCTGAGTTTTTCTACATGAGAAATTTTCAAATTCCATCAGCTTTAAAGTACATATTAAATTTCCTTTATTACTGCATGAGATTCATTAAAATTGATGAAAATAAAAACAAAAATTTATTTTGATAGTGTTAGTTTTGTATAATATTTTGTATACGTTATTTAGATTCTTTATAAATTTCTCGAAAATTGACACAAATCTGGCTGATTAATACTTATAAATTTTTATGGTATAGATTGCAGTCCAGTCCCAGATCTGGACCACACGGGCATAATTAATTGATTATAAACAACAATCTTTTGGTTTTTCTTTAAATATACACCCTACAAATATGAAATGTTCTCTACAATTATATGTTTTTACTTATGTCTCAGACATATATTTCATTAATTGAAAATTTTCCGTAAAAAGTACAATTTCCTAGTTAATGGGTTTTTTTTAGAGATTGCATGTGAACATTATTAAAATTATATTTTCTTTCCATTTTCTAAGTCCGAAAAGTCATACTTTCTAATGCCAAGCCAAATTGAAACATATTTTCTGCATCGAAATTGCCTCTTACTTCTGTGTCGCAACTAGGCAGTTTGAAATGACAAAGGTAAAACTACGCAGTGCCAAGTTTGGGCCAGTATAGTGCTATTATATGCAGTAAGGAGTAAGAAAAACTGTACTGGTTATGTTTGATTCAAGACCGCCATGACATATTTCCACACGGGTATCTGGATCTGCAAGACACTATCTGATTCCTATCCGGTTCTTATCCGAGTTCTCTCTGGTTTCATATAATGCTTCTATCCGATTCCTATGCAATTTGTATACTATTTTGCAGATCCAGATACAAATCGGATAGGAATCGGATATAAACATTACACGATACCGGATAGAACCCGATCAGGAGTCGGATACATAGCTACATAGCTTCACGCTACATAGCTTCACGCTATGTAGCGCGTCGAATTCTCTCGCTTTATCTCACGAGTTAATAAAAGAAATCCGATCGCTATATAGCGTAAATGCTAACTCAGAGTCCCTACACTGCTAGGACCGGATAGAACTATATTATTAACCAAGATACAAATTGCATAGGAATCGGATAGAAACATTATATGAAACTAGATAGAATTTGGTTCCTATCTCGTTTCATATAATGTTTCAATCCGATTCCTATGCAATTTGTATCTTGGTTAACAATATAGTTCTATCCGGGTCCTAGCAGACCTGTATCCGATTTCTGTCCCCGACATGTATCCGACTCAAGTTGTACACTTCCGTCTAGAAGACAATCACCAGAGTCAAGGCCCTTAAACGAATCGGATATAAAACGGATAAAAATGAATTCGGGTTTTTGCAAATATTTAATTTGTGGTTCTATTTCTCGTAAAAAAACCGGATAGGACTGGGTAGGTTGTACACTTCCGTCTCGAAGACATCACCAGTGTCAAGACCCTTATAGAAATTAGATATAGAACGGATAAAAATGAATTTAGTACTTTTAAATCATTCATTTGTGATTTCCATTTGTCAGTTAGAAACCGGATAGGACCGGGTAGATTGAACACTTCCATCTCGAAGACAATCACCAGAGTCAAGGCCCTTAAACGAATCGGATATAAAACGGGTAAAAATTAACTTTGTTATTTGCAAATATTTAATTTTTGGTTAATTTCGTCGGATAAAAATCGGATAGAACCAGAAATAATGTGTCCCCTATATAATTTTTGATCATCTTTCTCGGATAGGAACCGGATAAAACCGGATATATTCCGAAAATATGTATCTGATACCGGATAGAAGCCAGATATAACTGTCTATATCCGATTTTTATATGTTTTATTTCCGAAATTTTTAGCAGGGCTCTTTCATTCTCATGATTTTCTGTTTTACGCCGACATGGGACTGCACCTTAAAGCAGAAACTCATGAGAGTGACAGAGATAGGGAGATCTGTTTGACTCTTTCATTTTCAGGAGTTTCTGATTTACGCCGACGTTTTCTACTGACATGAGACTGCACCTTTAATAAGTAAAGCTATCAAGTGAAAATATTCAGAATTAACACCAGACCGTGACCTAACTTCTTCATTATAAGTTTCGTTAGTTTCCATGAAAGCTACATCATCATATTAATAATTATGAGAACCTCTGAGTCACGTTTCACCAATTTGAATATATGTTTTCCCGCCATCAATTTTTAATAATTTATTTCTGTTAAACGACTCAGCAGGAAAAAAATTTTTAATTCACATTGAGTTTAGATTAAAATTATGTATTTAAAAATTATTATATCTAAAATTGTGAAACAACCCTATTATATTAATAATAATGCGTCTAGTCACCATTGGCGTGACAATTGCCTGATATCTCTAAGGCATGCGAATAATAAATATAATTTTTATAAAAGAGGGCGGGCTTATTACCGTCATCATTTTGTCAATTGCGTTTTTAATTAAAAAATGCGATTTTTTCTCAAATATGAATACGTTATTAGACAGCTAATTTTATAAATAACATAATGCAAGGGATTTTATATTCTTGGAATATGTACATTAATCTACTTTTAAAAATATGAACCTGAAGAAGGTCGAAAGTCGTCACGCCTTTATGTTACGTGCCACTTTTCCGCTTTGTCAGGCTGGCGTCCCATGATTGCGTTTTAACGCAAACTCATAACAGTGAAAGAGATAAAAGTATACTTCTTTTTCTTTCACTCTCATTACAACGCAACACATTGCAAGTCGCCACCATCATTGGGTGGACAAAAATAAAATTAATAAAAACGTTGTAATAAAAAACATAAAACATTAACATACGATATCTGTTTTTCAAATATGAAATCGAACGCGCATGGGTGTGTGTGTGTCACCTTTTTTTGTCACCACCATAACTTGAAGAAATTAAGTACAACTAATTTGGATAGGTAGGGATGATCAGGAACAACTCATAAATCAACAACAACTTGTAAGACTTAACTTTAAGTGAAGAGGGTTGTCGAAGTACATACATCATTTTAGGTAAAAGTAGTGGTGAAAGTTCTTGGACACGCCTTATATTGACGGTACGGAATTTGAAGAAGAACTCAACATTGAATAACAATTATACACCAAAGAATGCACATGGAGGAACGGCCAGGATCGTGTCGACATTAATCTGCCAAAAGGTGCGCAGGTTAAGAACTTATCCTAAGCTGGATTGTCATAAAATTATGGAGTGGGTGTGATGGTAGACTTCTTATTGTGAAAATTACAAATTTGAATTATATTGAAGTCCAGATGTCGAAGTACAGATTACGATCTGCTAGTTTACTATCTAGTCTAAATTGAATATAAATCTTGATGCAAAAGTTTAGAAGTATGATCCACGAACGAACAGAATTAACGAAGATTCAAAAATTTCATCACCTGAGCTCTTCATTAACTAGTGAGGCTGCAAGAGTGATTCGATCATTAGGGATTTCAGAGGTTAACTATAAAGTAGCTTGGAAGAGCTTAGTAAAGCGCTATGAGGATTCGCGATCACTGATTCACTATCATGTGAAATCATTACATGAATTGCCACTCATTACAAAGGCTTCATGCACTGCTTTGAGACAACTTATTGACGACGCGAACAACCACTTACTCGCGTTGAACGCACTAGCAGAAAATACAGAGACTTGGGATACGATGGTTACGTATTTATTGTCCACGAAATTCGATTTTGTAACAAAAAGAGAGTGGGAAAAACGTATGTTGGCAACGAAAGAACGACCAACATACACACGAATGAACTAATTTTTAGAAAATCAGTGCAAGTACCTGGAAAGAACCATGACAGAGAGAACTAGTCCTCAGTCACAGGGCATTCAGCAAAGGCAAACTCACTCAAAAAATAGCACGAATAAAAATTCTGAACGTCTCACTTCTCATACAGTGACGAAAAAACGATGTTTATTGTGTAAAAACTCTCACGAATTGGCTAACTGCGAGAAACTGCTCGCCCTCCCTGTAAATAGTAGGATCGGACAAGTTGCGAAATTGCGTGTCTGTTTTAATTGTTTAAAATTAGGACATCGGAACATGAATTGTACATCAGGACTTTGTGAAAAGTATTCAGAAAAGCACAACACAATTTTACACATCGAACGGAACAACGTTAAAAAGGTTGAAGAAATCCCTACAACATCTCAAGACGCCAACAATCAAGCAACAAAGGCAACTCTAGTTGCTCATTCTAGGTGTAAAAATAAAGATCACGTACTACTCGGGACTGCAATGATCAATATAAAGGATCGGTACGGCAAAAGCCATGAGTGCCGCACTCTCCTTGATCCAGGGAGTCAAGTCAACATACTAACTCAGGACATTTGTGATTGATTGAAACTTCGGACAGATAGTTCAGAAGTGATGGTGTCAGGAATATTTAAAGCGACACAACAACCTGAAAGGTGCACTCAAATCACGATAAGCTCGAAATTGAATAGCTACTCGAAGCAAATCAACTATTTGATAGCGTCAGAGATAACGGACGAAATGCCGAATGTACCCCTTCGATATAATGACATCAAAATACCTGACGGAATCACTTTAGCTGTTCCGAGATTCATAGCAACTCGACCTGTCGATTTATTGTTCGGTGGGGGAGTATTTTGGAAACTCTTGTGTGTTGGAAAAATCCAATTAAGTGACGAACAACCTGTTCTTCAAAAAACCCAACTAGGATTGGTTGTGGTTGGTGAAATGCAATTGCCTCCCTCAGCACAAAAATCGAAGGCAATATGCAATTTAATTACCAATACATTGACACAAAGACATTGGGGCTCATCAGGGATCCCCTTGAAGACCAATTGAAAAATGCAATAAAGGAATCGCCATCTGAAAAGTTAACTAAAAGGATAATCCTATCCAAAATTGCCCAAATATTTGATCCTCTGGGCTTAGTCGGACCTGCGATTATCCAAGCTAAAATAATCATGCAGAAATTATGGCAATTAAAGGTTGGATGGGATGAGACCTTACCACAGGACAAGCATACAATGTGGTCGAATTTTAGCGTAAAACTCAAAGCTTAATGAAATTTCCGTACCTCGATTTGCTTGCTGTGAGAAATTCGTCACAGTACAATTGCACGGTTTCTGCGATGCTTCAGAAGCCGCGTGCGGGGCTTGCCTCTATCTTAGGACATCAACCGCATCAGGTCAAGTCACTATTCGGCTTTTGTGTGCTAAATCGCGAGTAGTACCTTTAAAAACAATGTCAATACACCGTCTTAAACTTAAGGCGGCTGTATTAATTACCCAATTGTCAGAGACTTGCTTAACAGCACTGACATTGGAAATAGATGACAAATACTATTGAACTGACTCAATGGTAACCCTTGACTGGATCCAATCCACTCCCATCCGATGGAAAACATATATAGCGAACCATGTAAGTGAGATCCACGGACTTTATAACCCGTGGTGTTAATCCTGAAGATTTATCTGCCTGTGAGATTTGGTGGAATGGACCATCCTGGCATTCTCGGTCACAAAAGGACTGATCCATCACGCGGGTCGAGAACGAAGAAATTCTAAGAACAATTTCTGAAGAACAAAGGAACGAACGAGCACTGATTTTGACTACAGCCCTGGACTTCAATTTACTCAATAGATACTCGTCGTTGAACCGAATGATTAGAGTGACATCATATTGTTTGCGATTTTGTAAGAACACACAGGGTAAAAGGGATAAGCGTGAAACAGGCAATCTTGAGCTTGCAGAGTTATCGGGAGCTTTAAAATGTTTACTAAAACTTGCACAACTTCGGGATTTTTCTTCTGAAATCAAGGAAATGAAGAAATCTAAAGAAACTCCATATAAGGGAAAGTTATGTTCATTAAATCCCTTTATAGATCATAATGGGCTCCTTTGGGTAGGCGGTCGCCTCACCAATGCACCAATCCCATTCGATCAAAAGTACCCGATAATTCTCCCACCAACCAACCCATTAACAAAACTCTTAATAGAAGAAGAACATCGGAAATTGATGCATGCAGCTTGTCAGACTGTGATTCCATCCTTGAGAACACGATACTGGCCCTTGTCGTGCAAAAATACCGTTAAGGGAGTGCTAAGGAAATGCATAAAATGTTTTCCCTCTCAACCTGTAACTGCTGCGCATATTATGGGCGATCTCCCTTCTTCGCGAGTCACCCCGAACCGTCCGTTTTTTGTTTATGCAGTCGATTATGCTGGACCGTATAATCTAGGCGAGCGAGTGCGAAATCGCATTACTTATAAGAGTTATATTTGTATTTTTGTTTGTTTTGTTACCAAGGCAGTTCACATTGAACTTGCCCATGATCTAAGCATTGAGGCCTTTCTAAATTGTTTGCGTCGATTTGTATCTCGTCCTGGAAAATGTCAACATATATATTCAGATAATGCGACTAATTTTGTAGGAGCTTGCAACAATTTACGTGAATTAACTGAGTTGCTAAATAATAATAAATTTCAAAACACTATATACAATTATTTAGCGCAAGAACATATTCAGTGGCACATGATTCTACCTCGTGCACCCCACTTTGGTGGGTTATGGGAAGGGGCAGTAAAATCAGCGAAAAACACCTGTCACGCATTTTAGGGGAAACTAGATTAACGTACAAAGAAATGTACACGGTCTTAACACAAGTTGAAGGTTGCCTGAAATCACGTCCATTTTCCCCAATTTCCAATGACCCAAATGCCCTCATTCCATTAACTCCTGGACATTTCCTCATTGGAGATTCTTTATCTGCTCTACCTGAACAGGATTTGATAGATAGATAGACCTGTAACCAAGATCTGCATCCTCCCAATAGATGAAGATATTATTAAGGATATCGAATGAATTGTACCACTTATAATTTGGCATTATGTATGGAACAATAATATAGTTAATTTAGATAATTATAACATTAAATGCTAACTTTCATTTAAAAAAAATAATCCATGTACGCGTTAGGGTAATGAAACTATTTTATCATCTATTTTTAAGGTTTTATGGTATCACATTTTTATTGAATTTAGAATAGTAATGTGGTTGAAAGACCTTCTTTCAACAGTGGGCGGAATGTTCAGATTTTGAAAAGATATGTAGGAATAATATTAAGGCGTAAATGAAATGCTCCGATGGTGAACAAATTTGACTGTCAGTTATAAAAGTGGCTGTAAATGTTACTGCCACCAAATGTTATGTTCTGGCATTTAATGACTTTGCATAAAAAATCTGGTTTTTATAGTATTCTTAAATCGTCTTAAGGGACACTCGAGTTCGTTCTTAATCAGGAAAACTAGCTAATAGTCACGGAGACAGTTTAGGGACCTAATTGCGGCAATAAAGCACTTCTGTAAGGCCCTTCCGCAAAAACTAAGGATCTTGAGACTTTCTCACGATCTTTTCCAATGTTGTCATATTTTTCCACTTTCTTTTAAAATGTAATTTTTGTACAGCAACATTGCAATGTGAAGGATAGAGACTTTTTGGAAGATCTTTAGGGTCAGTCGCCTTCTGACTTGGAATCTGTTAGCACACATCGTACCGCACTTCCGAACAGTTAACTTTTGTATCTTATATTTTGTACCGGACTTACAATTAGAATCAATTTGTATCTTTACTCATACTTAAATAAATATAGTGTTTAATAAGAATGTTTCTGATTCTTAATTAAAAACATAATCGAACAGTTCAACACTAGCAATGCAAGATTTCGTGCATGCTTAACAGAAATCTTATACTTTTATAAATAGTGCATAAACGTTAAAGTTCCAATCAGAACAACACCTTCATCGGGTTGATTGGTTTTAGCGGGCTGGAGACCCTCCCGATAGAGTCTCAACAAGATGCTCAGACAAGTAGTCATTCCTCAATGTTTTTATTCCCGGATTAACCTGATGCGGGCCTATAAGCCTACCTATTGGGTCGAGCGGCAAAAGACAAGCTTATTTTGCTAGCCTCTGTCCCTGCGCCACCTACACGGTCTCCCCTTGCCCTGTCAATCCCCCCATCACAGTGGCAGAGGTCGTGCTTTTTTCTAGTCGTTTTGACCCTGTGCCGGGAGTACTTCCTAATATTCCATGCAATTGAGTAGGACTGATGTGGTTGAAGCGATCGCGTGAGGTCATCACATTTTAGGCGATCCCCAATTTTAGGCCAGTCTCCCCAAGCCACGTGTCCTCCGACATGGGGCTGTTAGCATAGTTTCATCAACCTCTCATCTGGAGACCTACAGTTTACGTTGGGTTCCGAACCACCAGAGCTTCTTTTACGGAAGTAAGTACATAGAAATTTTTTTCCATTCGTACCGGTTCAGGAATCGAATCAGAGGCCCGAAATCGGTAGCCTCGAGTCTTCCCGGTAAGAAGCTTCCAATTAAAATCGATAGAAAAGTTTCTATTGGTTTCCTATCCCATTTCTGAAAATATCATTTTAATGCTGAATATCGTAAGAAAGTGAAAGCAAAACGATTGAAATGTGCAGAGTGCAAGTTAAACGAAACGAATTGGAATCAAAGTGTAGTCAGAGAAAGATTTTCTGACATATTTAAGGTTAGGTTGATTCTTTGTTTCTCGAAAGCTTTAATACTGCCTATTCTTTGTAATAATATATTTTTTACAATTAAAATTTGCCGAAAAATTACCCTTCAGGAATAAAATAATGCATTGCGTCGAAGGATTTTCATCTACCAATTTATATTTTTGTGTCAGCACGTACTTGTTCGCATTAAAATTTTTTATTAAATTTACAGGCAATTTTTTGTTTTCTCGGCTGCCTAAAACTAAGATACAAGCGAACATTTCACTGGTATTACTGCACTTGAAACACAAAACGAAAAGTAACCAAAAAATAAGTAAAAATTTTTCCCACGAGATTCACGAACAGATTAAGTTTCACGCTTTTATGTGAAATATGAGACTTCCTTATTCTTTGTTCATTTCGCTCTCAGAACTCATTAAATTGACGTTAAACTTTAAAAAGATTCAATAACATTGGTGTACTCAAAATCTTATCACCACAATTGACTTTAACTTCTAACTTTACTAGAAAGAATTAAACATAAATCCTTTGTTTCAACTTTTTTTCCGCTGGATGGTATTAAAGTGTTATCATTTTTTTGTTTCGCAAAATCGAATTGAATGTAATTGGTTTGTTCAAAATGACACACAATTTGAGGAAGATTAGAAGTATTAAAACGATTATTTCAGAAATGGGATTGCTAACCTATTCTAAACGTTCAAAATAACGTTCAAAATTGGAAGCTTCTTACCGGGTTACCACCTGAGCTACCGGCAGCTCTATGTTATAAAAGATGGTTTCAAATTCCAACAGCTCAGTAAAAATACTTTCTTTTTCGTTTAGCAGTAAATATAATTTTTTTAAACGCGTTAACAACCTAAGTGATTACGTAACGAATACTGCAAAATATTTTGAAGCTCACATTTAATAATTAAAGAATGCAATGTCTGTAACCGGGGACGTAATGAGGAGAACAAAACCCAATTAAGTTTACGGTATGATGGTATAAATGAATAAGTGTTTTGCTTGGTTTTGTCGTCAGACTCAATTATTGTCCCAGAAAGTTTGAATTTTCTCATTTCTACTTACGACACCTCGGAACAATTTGTCTTCTCTCACAAATCGAATAAACAATACAAAAGGTTACAACTCGAGACTCGAGAAGGGAGGGACTCTGTAAAATAAATGAGCTGGGAGTACTCGGCAGATCATTATGGATACGCGTAACTTCATCATCGCATCGGCAAACGCTGGCTAACGCTAACCCGATACAGGGCATTGAACGGCAACCGCATGGCAGGTTAATGTGTTGCCCATATTGCCGCCCGCCGCCACCGCTCTATCTATTTGTATTTCCCTAGGGATTTGCCGACTAGTTTCGCAATTATAGGTAAGTAAATTGTATATATGTGTGTTTGTGCCTTTGTGTCCTTTCGTGTCCTCATATAGTAAAGTTAGAGTTCTAGTGTGTTTTTTATACAAATTTACTGACATTATTTAATCCATCGCACGTAAAAATATTTCTTGGAATGTTCTTTACGAAAATTCTAATTTGGAAACGTTGACCATCAGTGTAAATTCCAATGAAATTCTGGTTAAAATTTCCAGTCGGTAATTAACACAGGAAATTCTGACAAAACACTATCAGAGAAATCGGGGCTAATGAGCCAACACAACGGCCTTTACTCTACAACTAAACCCCATGGCTAATCTTGCACATGAAAATATTTTACAAAAATCCCAGTAAATTATCACAGATAGTACACAGGTTCGAATATAAAATTTTATACATATGGGAGAAAGCATAGTCATATTCGTCATAATCCAAGTAGATTCGTTTATAGGGAATTATATAAGATCTTTCCACGAAGGAATAATAAGGAGACCGAACTCCGTAGCGCCACTGGGAAATAAAAATTCGACCGTAAGTGCCTGGACTTATTCTCAGGAATACCGAAATCGAGTGCGCATGTGCGCAGTTGACACTCTTCCATCTCATGGGAAAGGTGTGCGAGTGAGAAAGTTTGTCAAATTGATTTAAGTTAGAGAGGTTATGTTCCTTTGTTTTGGTGGTTTTGGTGCATGCAGGTGGCAAATTGTTTCTATCGGAAGTAAATAGTGGTCTTTAAAGCGAATAAAGTAATTAACGTGTATAATTGGTGTTTAAAAAATATAAAAATGTAATCACTTCATTATAATATCACATTATTTGCAATTATCAGTGATCATTACATTTTACGCATGCATATAAATACATATTTTACTAATTTCTATGTAAATATTTTAGAATAACTAAATCACCTCGTAATAACTTTTAATAAAAAAAACTTTAAACTTTAAACTTTTCAATCAAGTTATGTTACTTCCATGATTTCTTTATTATATTACAAATTTAAAAGGAACTTACCTATATTTTTCCTCCTCGAAATTTGTTCACACATTTTTCAAACAAGTACTGGAAATACTGTTTATATATTTATTTCGTTTATCGTTCATATAATATTAACAAAATAACATAACCTCTCTAACTTATACATCAATTTGACAAACTTTCTCACTCGCACACCTTTCCCATGAATTGAAAGAGTGTCAACTGCGCACATGCGCACTCGATTTCGGTATTCCTTCGTGAGTCAGGCACTTACGGTCGAATTTTTATTTCCCGATTTGAGAGGCCTCCTACGGGCAGTTGGGTCTCCTTATTATTCCTTCGTGAATCTTTCAAACTTGCCTGTTTCATTTTCGTATAGGGTAGCCGTAAAATATATATGAATTTTCTGTAGGGTCTGCTAGAGATATTTTCTTGTAGGCTTGTAAACCTCAATTTCTCTACAAGTGTCCCTGCCTCTTACTCGAGAGTAAAAACGCTAAGGCACCAGGTCTTTACTAGGAAATTATGATTCGGAGGATTAACTTTGATTTTGAGATGTTTATAAAATCTACCATAAAACATGCTATTGAATAATTAATTATCGATTTAAAAACACAGCCAGCGCCGCTACTTGGCTATGGTCAGATCTCCAGACAAGTATATTCAACAAAGCTTTATAGGAGAGTCACCCGCCCTGTTGGAAATAAAGAGATAGAAATCGTGTCCTTTTTTATCTCTATAAAGATTTTTTATCCTTTTCTATCTCTCGTCTCTCCCCATCTATCTCTTTCTATCTCCATATCTATCCACACCATGCTTATTTCTTTGAATCTACTCTTTTCTAACCTTTTCTATTTCTTGTCTATCTCCGCCTATCTCTTTCTTTCTCCTTATCAATCACCGTTCACTCCTATCTCTTTTAATTCCCACTTCTCTATTTCTTTCTATCTCTGCATATACCTCTCTATACTTTTCTATCTCCTTTTCAATCTCAATTCGCTTTTATCTCCAGTTCTCTATTCCTCCCTATTTCCATTTAAATCTGTATCTTTGAATCTCCCCTTTTCTATCTCTTGTCTATCTCTTTCTATTTCCATCTCAATCCACATCAACGTCTATCTCTTTCAATCCCCACTTCTTTATCTCTTTCTATCTTCTGTTCAAACCCGTCTATCTCTGTATATATCTGTCTATGCCTTTCTATCTCCATTTCAATCCACATCGACGCCTATCTCTTTCAATACCAACATCTATATTCCTTCCTATTCCTTACCTATTCTTGTCTATCCCTTGCTGTCTCCTTGTGAATCAAATTTTGATCTTATCTTATTTAATGTCCAGTTGTTTATTCCTATCTATCTCTCTCCTATTGTAGTCTATATATCTTTCTATTTTGTTGTCAATCAAAATTCGCTTCAATCTTTTTTTTTTTCTCTGAAAATCTCCAATCTCCACTTTTATGTAACTTTCAATCTTTCCCGTATCCCGTATCCATTTATCTCTTTCTATTTTCCTGACAATCGAAATTTACTGCAATTAGTTTTAATCTCCTTATTTCTGTCCCGGCCTGTTTCTAAATTTATCTTCTTGAATGTCTTTCTCTTTGTTTCAATACTCTTTTCTATTCAAATTTATTTAGAAAAGTTATTTAGAAGAAGGATTGTAAAGAATTAAAAAAAAGATAGAAAAGAGTAGATTCAAAAGATGAGCGCGGATATGAATTGAAATGGAGATAGAAACGAATAAAGAATGGGGATTAAAAGAGATAAAAGCGAATTAAGATTGAAAAGGAGATAGAAAATTATAGACACGTATATACAGACAGAGATAGAAAGAGATAGAGAAGTGCGGATTAAAACAGATAGAAGAGAACGGTGATTGGCAAAGAGACAAATAGAGATAGAGGGGGATAGACAAAAGATAGCAAGAGATAGGGAAGTGGAAATTGAATGAGATAGGCGTTGGTGTGTACGAACCAAAAATTAAATTTTAATATTTCTTATTGTGCGTGTTGAGAAAATTTAAATTGGAACGCGAAGGCGCCAAACTGTCAAACCCAAGTGGGTTTGTTTATTTTATTTATTGTGGGGATCGTCATTCATTTATCCCTATCCATGGAACTACACCTGTTTTGAAGGAAAGTTTGCAATTTTTAGGAGAATTAATGAAAACGCATCAGAAAGTTCTATTTTGAATGTTAAAAGTAATTTATTTAAAAATAATTTGTGTCCTCTCAATAGTCCCTATTGATCGAAAATTATAAGAACAAGAAAAGATTAAAATATGGAAATGTGTGTTATAAGATTTCATACATTGATATCCTTTCGCAATTTAACAAATTGGAACGATACATGTACTCACCGCTGATGTTCCCTTAAACTACCAGTTAAGAGGAAAAAGAGGACTTCTCTGATCTATCACCGGTTTCCTATTAATTGGGCCGAAATTGCACTTTTTTTTGCGTTACGTAAAGTAACTAGTCTTTTAGACTTGAGATTCAAGTTGATATTTTTATTATTGACTTTCAGCATTGGTGGATAATCCATAGCGAGAGGGAATTTTCCGTAAAATTCACATACGCGACCAACCTCCCTGCACCCTAGTCAAGCATTTACACATAACTTCCTTTAAGAAAACCGATGTTGATTTACTCCTTTAAGGTAAGTTAGAAACTATAAGGGGTAACACGAGGTTGCCACTCTTCGTTCCCTGAACAGAAATTTTACGGAAAATTCTAATCCAAAAAATAACCGATGTGGACAGGGCTATTTAACTACCTTTTACACTTTTGGACAACTCATAGGGGTAACGCGAGGTACCGAACTTTGCCAACCGGACGGGCGTCGGTCTGTTTGCGAAGGGAAGTTTTTCCCTTTATCAGAGACGTCTTGACCGTTTCAAAAGTCTCGTCAAACTACGACTATTATTCATACTAATTAGGCCTCGATGGTACATAATTCTAGGAGTTGGTGGGAATTTTTGTTTAGTCAGGGAATTGTGATTGGTTGATAGATATGGCGTGATTTGTGGCGCGGTGTAGTGAACTCTTCAGAGTTCATATTTTAACTTAGACTGTAAGAATGCAGGTGTTTAGAAATTCCTTTGGCTACCGTGGGACAGGAACTTCGTCAGGGAATTAAAAATTCCGCTGAGGCATTTTGCAATTCTCTGAAATTAAATTAAGAGAGGTATTGCAGGTTTAAATTTTCAATGCATTAAAATGGACTTTTATTATTTCAAACCTTAATTATATGTAAACACATTATAAATATATTTATATTTTAAGTTTCGCTCAAATCCGCCTATTTTGAAAAAGTTATTATAAGAAATAGGTTTTAGGGGTTGAAAAGGATCAGAAGGATCCTCACGCGGAAAGGGTAGCGCTTGGAGAACGCTGGAGGTCAGTGATGCACCGTCGAGGCGCCCCAATATGTGCATGACCGCTTGCGCCTATGCATATTGTCCTTATAAGTGTGGCAGTGTGAGTGTCCATAAGCAGGGTAGCGAAGGCTACTTGTCATCGACAAGGAAAGCATGTGTGTGCACTACCTTTGTCACGCCAATTATGTTTTCTCTTTCTCTCTTTCACATTGTATTCCCATTTATTCGTTCTCTCTCATTCTTATTATTCTAGAGCAAAATACATTTTATATTACTTTTTAAATTTTGACATTCTAGGTTTTATTATAGATATTTATGGATGACAAAGTAAGTTGAAAAACAGAAAAAACATTTACACTTATATTTAACTGTTTATTGTTAATTGCACATAATATTTTAAATTCTAAGTTTTATAGACTCTATATTTTAGTCTTTTGCTCATTCGAATCAGTCCTTGCTTCTGAATCTAGCAGCGTTAGCAACTAGGTTCGCGTCGCATACGATGCTCCCTACAGTATGATACTTATTTTAATATATTATTGAATATTCTTTTAGTCTATGCAAAATGATCAAAAAAAGATTCAACATCTATATTAATTTTAAATTAGGGGCAGCTGGGTATGTAACAAACCACACCGGATTTTAATGTCGTCCCCGTCATTTGGGATCGATTCGAATGTGCAAAAAGGCGTTTTAACAATTATTTATTTATCATAATGTCAAAAAAAAATCGATTGTCGATTGATCAAAAGATGTCACTGAAGTATAAAATCCAATTTCGATTTCTTTTGAACTGAGTTATACGTTTAATATATATATATATATATATATTTTTAAATTTGTAGATGCGCTCTGAACGCTTTTGCTACTATGATCCAATTTTCCGAAAAATCCGACAATACTAAGCATTCTTTAATTTCAGAAGTACTTTATGGTGTTTGGTGACGTCATCCTAGAGAGATACTTGCGTTGAAGGGAAAGTTTGTTGGTTTTCATTGCTTCTTCCATCGGAATTTGATATTTGTTTCTCGATCAGCTGCAGTCTCCGATTGGTGTCACGACTTGGTTCTTCCTTCAATGTAGTTATTGAGTCTGTTTCTTGTTCGATTTTTGACCGGGATTTACCAAATAACATCATTCAATTCTCGTGTCACTATGTTGGGTCTGATAGTTTGACAGTATGGCGTGTAAGATAACCGCATGCAGGAAGGTTAGAGCTCCCTTAGTAGCAGTGGTGCGTCCTAAATAAGCATCTGAGTTGCAGGATCAGAAACGAACTTCGGCATCGCATTCCCTCATGGACCTGTTGATTATATAGGGTTAGGATGATAGACAGATGATTCCATGCAAGCTTCCTTCCTCATCAGGACCTAAAAGGGAAAGTGCGTTAGATGATTTTTGATATGAGGTGAAGTCGAAAATGCGTCCCCAGAACTTTTGAGTTTTTATTTTAGTTTAGAATTTGATGAGAATAATTCTATCTTTTCAAGGGGCGCACCTTTGACTTCAGCATTTTTCCTCACATGGACTTGACAATTCCTCTTACATTAACTTAGCAATAAGATACGAGAAGTTTATTGGCATGTTTAGAAAAACGCTCTCCATTTTCGTTTTTCAGAATAACATTGTTGTTAGCTGTAAATTGAACGATAGTGTAGGGCCTGTGGACCCTAATGTCGAATTTTCCTTCCCTCACATATTTTACTACATATACCTGATTTCCTAATTTCGCATTCAGAGGCCGTGTTTTTCGATCATAGTTTTCTTTTGATCTTAATTTAGCTTTTATCAAATTTTTAGCGGCTAGCTTCTGAATTTCTGTGACACGTATAATTAGGTCACGGAGATAAGTTCCGTAGGTTTCAATTTCTTCACCTTGTGGAAAAGAGCTTGGTGTTCTAGCCATTCTACCAAATACTAACTCATAAGGAGTGAAATTGGTAGCTTCATGTACTGAAGTATTATAAGCAAACATAGCGAATGGTAAAAGTTTATCCCAATCGTCGTAGTTAATAGCGTAATGCTTAATATAATCAGTCAGTACAATGTGACTTCGTTCTAAAGACCCGTTGGTTTGTGGCCGATAACCAGAGATGATTAATTGTTTGACCTTGAACATGTCTTCTAGGTTCTTCATTAGTTTGCTAATGAAACTTCCTCCACGATCGGTTAATATGCATCGCGGAGCAGGGAAAATAGATTCGTGGCTACGGCATGCGCGATAATGGTGTTTTTTTAAATCGGGTACAGGTATAGCAAGACAATATTTGCTAAAATTGTCTTGCATTGTTAGGATATGAAGGTTCCCATTAGGAGTTGTTGGTCGCTTTCCAACTGTATCTAGAGATACCTTATCAAAAGGTTCAGCAGGGGTATCCGTTATGATCATTGGTTCTCGAGTTCGCGCGCGTACTAACTTCTATTCTAAACAACTTTTGCATTGTCGAATGTATTCAGTCACGTCATCTCGAAGTCACGGCCAAGTATATCATTTCCTAATGCGTCTGTAAGTTTTTGTTATGCCCTTATGGCCTCCTATTAGGCTACCATAATATTCGGCAATTATTCTACCGCATATTTCTGAGGGTCCACATGATAGCTTTATTTCTTTCCACAGATTTTGACAGTTTGTTGACAGTTTTCACTTTCAGATTCCGTCGCCCTTAAAGTAAATAAAAGGTAACTTTTGGCTACTACGAATGTTGAGATGGCAATGATCGATTTTGGGTTCGAAACTAATTTTTTTTGTATTGTCTGAGGTGTTAAATGTACAAAAATCATAGCGGTTACGCACTTGGAGGCAGATATTTTCAAGGATAAACCGTTTTGTGGCAGAAATTAACAAACTAAAAATTTTCTGCCTCGGCATAAAAATACCTAATTTTATTAAAAACATTGTAAATTTTGTCATTTTTTATTATCAGATATCAAATAAGTATAAATATATGTGTAAAATCAAGTTTTATTTACAATTTAGTCCAAAACATCAACCAAAAGGCAGGAAAAATGAATTTTTCTTCTCATTTTTGTTTGAAAAGAATATTTTTGATATATTTTATAAGTTTTATATAAATATTATAATAGAAAGATCATTTAGTAACTAAAAAATAAAAGTATTAATGGCTAATTACATATCTCTCACTTGTTTAAGGAGAAAACGTGTAAACAGGATCTCGATGGATGTGGAAACAGTAGTGGACATTTCGTAACAATGCATAATTTTTATATACAATATAAAAGTTATTTATTCTTAATACAATATCATAGTTCGTAATAAGTTTAAAATTATAATTTTTTATTTTTATGAAATATTTAAATTATTTTAATAACTTTTCGATTTTCCTGAGCAATTTGCCGATTCACTTCTAACTTTCTTTTCAGAGCATTTAACTTTTCATTTTGATTACTCTGTAAACAAATTAAGATTCAAATTTAATCCAATTGCATGTAGAATACAATGAAAGAGTATAAATGTATTTTCGGGGACAGTAGTGGACATTTTAGTGACGGGGACATTAATGGACATTTTGCACTTGCTTGGTTCTCCTTACGAAAAGGATAGATTTAAAACATCGCGGCTTATCACATTCGTAAGTGAATTGAAAACAATAAATAATCGTACGTTTAACATAATTAAAAAAATTTCTTACAATTTTCCAAGCGGGACAGTAGTGGACACTCGTTGCACAATAATCCTTTGAATTTTTTTCTGCCTTCCCATAAAAATGACGTTTCCACAATTAAAACGATCCAGTGGTTTCGTTTACTTGAGAACATTTGTTTAATTTGGATGCATGGGCAAAGCAAACTGTGTTGCCACACACAAAATATTACGCGAAGACAAAAATGAGCGCCTTTTGGCAAAATTTAAAAAATTAAAATGAGGGACAGTTTTTGCTAATTTTTTTTTGTAGATATAATCATAATCTGCTAGAAGTAATAATGAAGGAAAATAGAATATCGATTACAAGATGACATATCATATGTGCCCTGGGTACAGGGACAGTAGTGGACATTCTGCCTGCTTTTAAGTCTGCCTTTCAGTTCTAAATTGATTTTCAACATTAATAAGTTTGAATAGTAGTAGATAATACTTTATTTTAATAAAATAATCACAAAAGTTGCAAAACAAAATAGTAAAAATATGTTTTTTGGCAGGGGTACATGAAAATTACCTTTTATTTGGAATGAGTCATATAATATATGGCTCATTCCATTTCAAATTTACAATCAAAATTTTGATTGCGCTGAAACTTTTTCTTCTCTTTTTGTAGACAAAAAAAAGGACACGTATTTTTTTTCTTCAATATGATGTTGATAATTTTCGAGATATCGATTTTTCAATCTTTCGATCCAAAAAAAACAGTTTTTCTTATAATACTTCTCAAATCGCCTATTTTTCAAATAAGGGTTTGAAATTTTAGGACGAAATGTGCCATACAGTTCACTTGAAAGTGCATATTTGAATGGTCAAAAATTCATTTGTTGAGTAATAGTTATTTAACAATTTCTTAAACAATTTGGAATATCTCGAAAAAGGTATCTCCGATTTGAATAAAATTTTCTGTATTTTGTTATTATAGCATGAGGAATATTGTCCTAAAATTAAAAAGTGGGCAGCTCAATACTTTATTAAATATGATTATTTCTATCGCGCGCGAGCTGAGTGGCGCGTGAGCTGGGTGGCGCGGGCGAGGAACGTGAAGGAAATAATAATAGATTCCAGGCAATTTCATCTTAATTATTATTAAAGTATATAATAAATTATACTATACAAGAAATTAAAGAACAAATAAACATTATATCGACAATTTTTGTGATTGCCTTTTATTAATTGAACCTAAGAAGCTGACAGTCTTGGAATTTGGACAACGAGAATAAATTTTTGTTTTGAGCTCGCAATCCCCTATCGGTTCGACATAGTGGATTTTTTGAGTATCTGGTATGGTTTTATAACCCTCAAAAGGCTGTTTCAGAAAATCTGCTGCTTCGTCGTAAGATTTCTTGTTCGAATAAGATATAGAAACATATGAATTCGAAGGATCGCGTTGGGCCCATTCATACAACTCTAATGGAGTTGTGATTTTATCATTAGAAGACCTTTGGAGACTAGCTTTTCTAGCTTTTCTCTTGAACGCCCCGCCTGCTCCGTCGCAAGGACCCTTGCCATGAGCTATGGCTTGAAAATGCCATACTGCAGAACGACCAAAGTCTTTTTTATGATAATAAATTGTCGCAAAGTGTTTGGAATTTTTGAGGGGCTCCATCGGAAAAATAAATACAATTCTTTATTATTGGACGAAAGCTCGAAAGAAATTCATTGAATATTGTCAAAAAAACAAACACGGCCACCGAGTCATGTTTATTGCAGTCTGATATTATCACTAATGTTTTGTGTTTGATGGACCCATGATCATTCTAACAAAATACTATTGGAAAAATAGTTGCCTGGTTATTATTCCAATGGAATCCCGGGACAGCATTCTGAATCACAAACGCATCATTTTCTGCAAAATCACAAATAATAAGACCTTGATCGTCCTGAAGATTGTTTCTAAGAAATCTATAATAACTCGATTGTTGATCAGCGATAAAAGAATGAACAAAAAATGGTTTTCTAGACTTTTCGAAATTGGAAATGAATGTTTTGACCGGAACTCTCACAGTTTCTAATGCTTCTCGACGTTGTGAAACCCATTGTTTGTGAGAAACTTCATGAATGTCGTTTTTTTGAAAAACTTTCTTCATTACATTGAATAAACTGTTATTACTGCAGCTCTTACACTGACATCCACTTTACTTAATTTTTTTCTACATGGAATGCACACAAGATCTCCCCGTTCGAGAATATTACCTTTTTGGGAAAAGTATTTGAGATATAGGACGAAGATTTCTTACGTTAACTTTTCTGGAATGTGAATTTTCACGAAACTTATTTTCCGACATTTTACCACATGAATGTTAAAATACAACTTACCAACATTGGACTGCAAAACAATGTGAAACAAAAAGCTATTGACAGGACCAGTCTTGTTAAAAACAAAACACATTCAAAACTCATTGTCCGCGCCACTTGGCTCGGGCGCGAGCACCCAGCTCGCGCACCACTCAGCTCGCACGCGATAGATATAATCATATTTAATAAAGTATTGAGCTACCCACTTTTTAATTTTGAGAAAATATTCCACATACTATAATAACAAATCACAGAAAATTTTATTCAAATCGGCGATACCTTTTTCGTGATATTTCAAATTTATCAAATTAAATCGAGCGCGATAGTATCTCACGAGTTCCTTGGTATCCTCGGTCTCAGCGCATCTTCTCTAGTGGATCTCATCGCTTTTGTACAGATACAAAGGTGACAGCTGGCTACGTATTTCCTTGTGTCTCGGCGCATTCCTGGCCAGTAGAAGCGAGGATGTATATCTCGCAGAGTCTCATCCATTCCGGGATGATCTGCGATGGATGCGTCGTGATATTCCCAGAGAACCTGTTGAATTAAGTCGCTGGGCACTTAGAGTGACCAGTCTTGGCCATCGGGATGTTGTTTCCAGAACCCATTGTCGTCGAGGCGATGCTCTCTGACGTAGCGTTCTTCGCACGCGTTTCTATTTCCGAGGTCTTTCAGCTCATTCCACCTTTCAACCTCTCGATTAACCACTGGATCGTTTTGTTGTCCCTCGCAGATTTCTTCGAACAATGAACGGTCTCTTAAGGCGCAGATCCTTGGTGGTGAGACGTGATTTTCGTGGTCCCTGACATCTGGAAGTGGTGGTAGCAATGTCTCCAAGTCAGGCTCACCTGGACATGGTGCAGCGTGAGAGTGCATCGGCTAGTTCGTTGTCTTTTCCAGGGCAGTGCTCCACTTTGAACTTCAGTCGGCTTAAGTAACTGGCCCACTGAGTTAATTTTTTCTTAGAATCCTTCATCTGATCCAACCAGGTCAATGCTTTACTGTCGGTTCTAAGCGTGAACGGACAGTTTTCAAGATATACTTGGTATTTTCGGATTCCCCAAATGACAACGAGACATTCTTGCGCGTTGCAATGGCAACGAGTCTCGACTGGTTTAAATTTGGCGCTTGTGTATGAGATAATGTGTCGTTCTCCAGCATTATCCATTTGGTATAGCACAGCTCCCATTCCTCGATCGCTGGCGTCGGTTTGAAGAATATAAGGACGACTTGGATCGGGACGGTCCAGCTTAGAGGGTTTCTCCATTATTTTTTTCAAGGAGTCGAAGGCTGTCTGTTCAGCGGGGCTCCATTTATATGGTAAAAGGGTGTTCAGTAGATCCGTGAGGGGTGCGGCTACTTCAGCGAAGCGTGGCACATATTCTCTTAGCCAGCCACATGTTCCTAGGAAGCTTCTCAGTTGCTTACGGGTACGAGGTGGTTGGGTTTTTTGAATTGCTCGAATGTGTTCGGTTTGAGGTTCGTTTCCATCTGCTGTAACGATGTGTCCTAGGTAGTCGCGATGGGTTTTGCCGAAGAAACACTTTTTCGGGCTGCAAGTCAAACCGTAGAAATCGAGTTTCTTGAATATGAGAGCTAAGTGTAAAAGGTGCTCCTGCATGTTTGCTGAATAGACGATGATGTCATCCAGATATGCAATGGCGAACTTTCTCCAGTACCAGGTGTATAAGCTTAAATCCGCTGTTTCTTAGGCAAAAGAAAGTCTTTTTTTTTTTTGCAGAAAATAAAATAAACTTTATGCAAAGTATTTTCCCTGGCTTGCTATACATTTTTCCCATCTCTTGGGCAATTTGTGTAAACCACGTCAAAAAAAGGTCTTTATCTTTCGATGCAAACCACTCGTCAAGCCATTTTTCGACGTCTTCGTACGAATCGAAGTGTTGTTCAGCGGGCGCGTGACCCATCGACGAAAACAGGTGGTAATCAGAAGGGACCAGGTCTGGTAAATAAGCGGGATGAGGTAGCACCTCCCAGTTGAGTGTTTTCAAGTAGTTTTGGACCATTTTTGACGTGTGCGATGGGGCGTTGTCGTGAAGAAAAATCAGCTTCTTACGTCTTTCCCATTTTTTGGATCTCATGGCATGTAAACGCATGGAAATGGCCGGTTGAGTAACACCTAACTGTTCTGTAATTCATGGTCCTCAACTTTTTTGGGCCGATTTTCACGCTTCTTGTCACTCAAGTCAAAATGACCGTCTTTGAACCGACGAAACCAGTCTCTGCAAGTTGTTTCCGATAAAGCACTGTCACCATAGGCCTCCATAAGCATTCGATGTGATTCGGCAGCCGATTTCTTCAAATTGAAGCAAAAACCTGTGGCAACGGAAGTGCGAAGACTCGTTGACGTTCTGTGGTTAGGCCGATGTAAATGCAATCGGATATATTGTCCACGATTGCGCCGTATCGTACCATCCAGTCACGGGCCAAGAGGACTTCATCGCATAGACCATCAGTGACGTGGAAATGTCCCGGGTAAGATTTCCCGTTGATGATTACGTCTAATTCTATGATCCCACGAAGTGGGAGACCAAGGAGTAAGTTTCTCAGTTGTTTGGTGGTGAGTACGTCAGCGCGGATGGCGCTGTCAGTGGCTCCGCAATCGACGAGGGCGTTCACTTCCTGTTGACCTACATATGCGCGTAGGTACAGAAGTGAGCCTCGCGGTGTTCGTACGGAGTTCAGTTTCGCGCGTTTCCCGAAGTGCTGGGTTCGGGATTTCGTGGTGTGGGTGCGCCATTTTGCGCCCCCTGTCTCTAGTTTTGCGACTGTCAATTTCTCGCTTTTAATGTGGGACAGTCTCGGAGCAGGTGGCATTCGGGACAGTAATGGCATTTGGGTGGCTGATTCCTGGCTGGCCGATGGCTCTCAGGTTCATTGTTGGTGGGGGAAGGTTTAGGTCTCATTTCCACGTGTTTGGATTTGCTACCCGCAGCTTCGATTTTGTCTGCCTCGAGTTGTCTTGCACGCATTACGAGATTGGAAAAAGTTCTTAAATGGAAGGTGCGAAGAGTGCCTCTGATGGAGGGCTTGGTTAATTCGACTAACTCTTCCACGATGTTCTCTTCTGTAGCTGTGGGTGTGAGCTGTTTGGCTAGTAGGAATTTCTTCTGCAGGAAGATGGCTACATTATCCTTTTCCTGTTGCCTTTGCGGGTATACTGCCGTATGTAGGTGAAAGAGGACCGGGGTCCCTGAATACTGACTCAAGATTGAGTCACGAAATTGTTGTCATTCCATTCCGAACGATTTGAAGGGGGCCCACCATTTGGCCGCATCTTCTTTCAACTGACCGCCAGCCGTTCGTGTCCAGTGTGCCGTCGGTATTCCTGCATTTCGGCAGTGTTCTTTCATTTCATGGAGGAATTTACTAGGGTCTTCATGTTCGAACCCTGAAAATTCTGGTAGCGGGTGAGCTAGTGTGCGGAAGGCTACGACTAGGCGTTGTAGGTCTGCGAGCGTCATTGTGGGTGGTGTTAGGTAATGAGCAGAGGCAGCTGCAGGTAATGATGCTACGGATACTGCCGTACTCATATTTCCTAATTGATGGAGTGAATTGGTATTTTGTGTGTTCACTGGAACTGTGGGGGCATTAGAGATAGATGGGCCCGCCAGAGTTGTCTCCGCGTGAGTACTCAACGGGTTTGTTTCTAAGTTGGCGATTTCAATCTTCAAAAAGCCCCACGCTTCGGGCGCCAATTGATATCAATCCTTGTTCAGGATTTGACCGTTAGTGAGGAGAGGGGAGCAGAACGAAATCTGAGAGGGTGAGAAAGGAAAATAAGAGGGGGGGGGTAGGATCTTTTGAATAAAGGCTCACCATTTTTGTGGGAATTAAGATATCGTTTATTCAAAGAGAAAAATCAGATTTACAAAAGTAGAGACGCCAGAGGTTCGCATCGCTTGACAATGCGAAAAAAGTGCAAACTGAACTATTGTGAGTAAATTAGGATCGGAGCAGGTAGCCTGAGGTCTCGAGAGTCTTAGATCGTGCGAATACGTGGGGGGGGGGGAGTGTAGTGGTACCGAGCAGTATGCTACTCGGGTGTTACGCCTAACGGTAGGTTACTAGATGTGAGGGGTGCGCCGGACCTAATTGGTATGCCACTAGCCCGGACTTCCAGCGTTGCCAAGAGGTATGCCAACTCAGATGTTGCACCTAGAGGTATGCCTCTAGGCGTGAGAGAGCGCCGAAGCTAATTAGTATGCCACTAGTCCGGACTTCCAGCGTTGCCGAGAGGTATGCCAACTCGGATGTTGCACCTAGAGGTATGCCTCTAGGCGTGAGAGAGCGCCGGAGCTAATTGGTATGCCGCTAGCCAGACTTTCAGCGTTGCCGAGAGGTATGCCAACTCGGGTGTTGCACGTAGAGGTATGCCTCTAGGCGGGGTGCTGGGACCTATTGGTATGCCACAGGTCAGCTGTTCGAGAGGTGGTATGCCACCCCCAAACGATCTGATGATTTCTCGTCGTGCAGGCCCTTTTATACTCTAGGGATCCAAAGGGTTCGCGTGGTGAGGGAAGAACCCTTTTGGTGGGAGATGTGTGGAAAACGATTTCACGGTATCCGCGCTTCTCTGAGTCCCCGGGAGATGCGTGGAGAATGCTTTCACGGTTTCCGCGCTTCTCCGAGTCCCCATCACGCGGTATTCGCCGTGTTAGTAGAAATGGTCTTCGCCGCACTGTCTGAGTATTTTGTGGCAACGATCCTTTCTACTTTTTTCCCTGAATTATTCTATTTTATTTCTTATATTTATTTAAATTTATTTCCGAGATAGCAATGTCGTTTTGGGGTTTTGAGCCTGGGCGTATATCAATATCACAAAATAATAATATATATCGTTTTTAACTTTTGATCTAACCGCACTTCAAACTGTATATATAACATTTCATATTATTATACAAAGTTTTTCTATCAAAAGAAACTTATATTAGTAAGTCTTTTTTTTTATCACGCAGATAGTTGAGATTATAAATAATAAATATCTATAATTATAAATTATAAATATCTATAAGTCTCTTATAACTTATACGAAAAAATAAGCAAATAACGTTTTAAAATAAGTTTAGTTGCTCTAAAGCAGTACACACTTTCTTGAATTTTTGGTAATCTTTCGAAACCTTTTTACGGAACAAAACCGATGACACGAATGTAAATGCTAGTTTAGTCTCACTAGCGTAGTCGACATTGAACACCCAATACGATGCGAACATCTGAATCAAAGCCTCAATGGCATTACCACAAAACATGGTTTTCTGATCAACATAAACTGCAAATTTTAGATTAGACAAATCATTACTTCCGATTGCAATGAGACGCGGTGGTTCATCAGCTTTAGGTACCGTTTCTGAGACTGGTGTACCATCCTAGAAATATAAAATTTTGATTTCGTATTTAAAAACAAATATTCTTTATGAAGAAATACAAGTATTACGTTAAAAAATGAAAAGACAAACGCAATAAATACGTGCATTCTAACCTCTGGAAACAGCAAGTTCCAGCTCGCTTTACACTCTCTCAAACACGTGGTTTCGTGCACTTTTTAAAGAAAATATCGTATGTAACTTGGGATGCAGGCGTTTTTGTCTCGCGCAACGTATGCAGAACTCGTCTTGGCTCTCGGAGCGCCTTGGGCGCCCTTGAGCTACGACTCGTTCTCCGTACGTCACGCTCGACAAAAAACGCCTGTATGTATCTCTAGATGCATAATATACTATTAATTTCTTAGCTTTCTGCCGGTCATGAAAATGAATAAATTCCCTTTTCCAATTTCGAGAAAATGAAAATCGTTACAAAATATTCAATTATAATTTTGCAATTTGTAACTTCGTGATTCAAAATAAAAATATTTTATTCCAAAAAATATTAATAAAAATATTCTACAAACATTATTTACGCTCGATTGTGCAGATTTTATTTTTAGAGCTGGGATTCGTACAAGAGCTTCTTCTGCTATATCGGTATAATAATAAGCACTGTCGGTTATTTTTCTTGCAGCAATTTGATACACTCATGTGCGTATTATTTCACGTCGTATATTCGAGGTAATTTTTTCTTTACCATCTATAATATCTTCGATATAGTCAGGCCAAGTTACAGGAAAATAAGCAACTATACTCTGGAAACAATAATGGATACAAACAATATTAAATATTTTTACTGCAAATTCTTACAGAAGAATTTTTTACGCATATTAATTCAAGAATAAACGAAATTATTAGTTTAAACATACGTTCTTTTCAATTCCATGAATTGAATTAAACAACGTACTGGCTTCCTGGACGCTTTTATTTTCAGAAATTAATTGCTCAGTTACAACAGGCTCATATGTAGTACCAGAAACCAAAATATCTGATACTTCTTGACTGATAATAATTAACTTCCCAGCTTGAGCGGACTCCTCAGACGTTTCTACAGATATTAGTTCAGTATTTGCGGTCGGCGGTACCTCAGCAAGCACAACAAATTAGTTATACTGGAATTGCCCTTCACCTAAGAATAAAAACAGTTTAGAAAATTTGTATATTTTTTTACGAATAAAATTATAAATAAAGTATGAGCCAAGTATACAGTACCGTCGGAAATTGTCCGTAAGATTGGTGCAAGCACTATTAAAAATCACTGCTGCCTTTGAAATAAAATAACTTGGTGAAAAAAAAAAGATAGAATATTTAAAAAAAAACAGTTGGAAAGCTTATGAAATTCCAGGTCTAGTGGTGCCATCTAGATTTTTTTTACCTTCTAAAAAGATTACAGCACGTGAGAAGTTTTAAACAAAAATTCAAGATTTTCACAAATTTTGTACTTCAAATTCAACTTTAAGCATGATGTAGGAAAATTGTTGCAAAAATTTGAAAATTATACGACATAAAGCCTAAAACTTTGTTTTTAATTTAAGCCGAAGAAACTAAAAAAATCTTCATTGGTTCTCGAATTACGATTAAAAATGTTCAATCGTATTTGAGTTAAGTTTTAATCGACGGTCACGACTCTCGGCCGGTCTACTGCTCGCCTCCTTCATCCTTGATTGAACATTTTTAATCGTATCTCGAGAACCAATGAAGATTTCTTAAGTTTCTTCGGCTTAAATTAAAGATTAAATTTTAGGCTATGTCGTGTTATGCTGAAAAACAGGCTTATAATTTTTTATTAATTACACAGTGATATAATTATGATGAAATCACTTTATTGAAGTTCTTAAACTACTAAGTAGTTCATAAGAGCGCAATCAAAGAAGAACTGTCTCAAGCGGCGCAGCGCTCATCCTTCCAAGCTATAGCCCACCGGCATGGTAGGCGTGTCTATCTTATCAGTGCATAACATCCTCCCTTAAGACAGGATTTAGTCCCTAAATTCTTATTCTCTTGTTTTTAATTTTTGTTGGTGGTTCCAACGATGGTCGCGAATTAGCATGGTAAGTCACTATATGTGTCAGTGCTTCTACCTTAGTTTTAACGCAAAAAAGACATAGTTTCCTTGGAAGACAATTTTTCAGACATTTAAAAAGCCCTACTCTATATAATATGTATAAAGTTATGACAGATATTGCAGCATATCCCAAATACTGCAAATATTCTGATATGGATTCTTTCCAATTTTTTACTCGACGGTGATTGGCAATAGTAGATAACAAATTTTCTGTATCATCTAAACTAATTCTAGCTTGTTTTAAATCGTTGTTATCTAATAATTTGGGTAATTGTATTAGGTGACTTTCGAGCTTAATTAAATCTTCTTTTGAATACTGGATGTCATAAGTAACATTGACCCATTCAATATGATTAAATTCGATATTGGAGCTTAAAAATAATGTATCATAATTATTATAAATTTTACAATTTTGGCC
>UCOH01011734.1:0-16772 GCA_900474275.1 Synergus japonicus | reverse complement strand
GTGTTAGGGGTAAATTATGTTGAAAATGTCGTCAACTCAATAATTTTGCTTTTTGCGGAAATAGTTTTTTTTTGCTAATTATAAATTTTGAAAATATTTTCGAAATCTTTTTTTGGCTGTATATGAATTGAAATATTTTTGTATCTACTTTATCAGTCATTATTCCCCATTGAACCTATTTTTCTTCTATTGTTTTTTTTTTTTATCTATTTTATGTGATAATATTTATTTGTTATGTTTTGAAAATAATTTATAATAAATCATTAAGTATTATTACTCCTACATGTATTTGAATGCTCTATGTATTTTGAATATGGCGCCAGAAGTTCTTTTAAATCGATTCAGTGATCGATCGCGATACCAGGTGGCGCTGATTGTAATGTTTGTATTTACTTTTTCCCGGAATGTTAAAACTTTAGTATTATCGCGTTTTTTAAACATTTATCGCGAGTGTTGAAGTTTCGGAGGGACTTTCCGCCTCAAATAGGGATATGTGCTTCCTGTGGGAAAAAAAATTGCCCCCCGACGTCCTTTCGGTGAGCCAGCATTCGAAAACTACGTTTTGAGGTAAGTTCTGTAGGTTAGATTACCCACCACATGAGCCTTAAGTAGTAAAGCTGTGACTGAACCAGACGTAAATTCTCGGTAAAGCTCCTCAATTGACGTTTGGTGATACAGTCGTTCGGGAAGCCACCCTGTCGTACTTTAGACACGTAGTGAGAAGAAAAACGTGAAAAGTTCAGATTCAGGATATTAAATTTGTCGTCTACACGAGGTGGCACGAGGTGCCTGTCGATAACCAATTCAGTATATTATCCGAACTGGGTCGGACAGAAGTCAATCATAAAGAAAACTAGTTCGTCTTGGATGGGTGGACAGTTCAACGTCCGTAATGAAGATACCATATACCTATTTTTAAGTTTGGGTTTAGAACGGAAACTCCCTAGACGTCGTGACGCTCCGTCGATTTCAGTTGTAGCATCTCAGGGAGTTGTTCTTATTGAGTTACGGCTTTGTTTTCGCACCGCAGTCCCCCTTTGACCTCCTTTGAGTTTTATCGGCAACATTGACTGCGACCTAACTTATTGGAATCTGCAGACATGAAGACTCTCGGGTAAGGGTTGTAACGTTCTGATTTTCCCTGAAGATCTTACAACTTTTAATTATCTTATCGAATGCTTTAGTCGAATCAGGGTCAGGTTTTAAAGATAATTAATGAAAAATCGAACAACTTTGTTTTACTGAAAAATATAACAATAATGTATATTTCCTATAATTTACATATCTAATGATGCGACTTTAATGAAATAACAAGAAAAGGTGTAAAAGAATCTATGTGTGGTCGATTTCGTTGTTTGTGTGAAGTTGAGTGAATGTGTCTGGACGGAGGCGGAGCGTGATTACTTGTCCTGTAATCATAAATTTTTAGATTTGTCAAACAAAGTACAATTTGATAGATTCGTGAACGAATTAGACATACAGGTGATTTGGCGGAATATTTAACATTTCAGTTCTCTTACTTCAACGGTTTTGATGGTACGGAGAGAAGTGAGGACTGATAGGTGTACCGTTTGACAGGTACCATATATCGAAAACTAATCCGATATATGAATATATTTAACGCCTATAGGGACTGAATGATTCCCAGATTATAGTTTACAACGTTCTTAACTGAATTATTGTCGTAAAGGAAAAGATGATTAAATTATAAAAATACACTGGAGTACAAGCACAACCAGAACAGATGTTAAAAAATCATAAAAATTTAGTGATTGGGAAATTCCCGAAAAAATGTATTTCCCCAATGGGCACAAAATTTGGTGACGTCTTTACGACATCACAAAGACGTCTTAGAGACATGGACATAGGATGTCTTTACGATGTCGTAACGATATCGTAAAGATGTCGCTAAATGTTGTGCCCACTGGGTCCCCAAAGAAACACGTGCGCGTGTTCAATAGGAAAAATAGTGTAAGTTTCGATTGTATAAATCTCTAGTGCGTTTTTGTAGATAATATTTGTAGGTGCTCCTACTAAATATCATCCATCGGTTTAATTTGTCTCTCACAGATGCGCCTGTTGAGTGTAAATTAATTTCTATCGCTTTGCAATGTAATGGACAGGATTTACAGGAAAAGGAATAAAAAGTTACGTTGGGGAATGTCAAGTATAGGAGCTCCTATGGCATAGCAGTTCCTTTACACCAGAATCGACGACAGGTGCGCCTGAGCGTTAGTGACTCTCCATACAAAAGTCTATGGAAATCGACAAGGATAGTTGCGCCTATGCCTTGCGATTTCGCCAGTGCTTTTCCTACCATAATTGCTCCTGTTGGTAGGAAAAGAACTTGAGTTTTCGCCAGGCAAGAGCTCTCCGTTCTACTCGGTGAGTCGCGCCAAGCTAGACTGAAGAATTGCGATGGTTATGTGACGAGAGTCTAATGAAAAGGTGTGCGTGCGGTACGCACACGTGTGTAACCTTTCGTTATAGGGTGATCTGTTTAAGGCGATTTTATACAAGTTTTAACCGCAAAATTCGATATTGTCATTTTACTTGACAAATATACATATCCCTACTGGAAGTAAACGGATTGAAACCTTATCCATATGTACCCACTCGAATACTTGTTTACACACTTCTATCCTTTTTTATCTGTTGGCTATCCATCCATTCATTTGAATAATAATCTTATCCAGTATCACCATCCGTTTGAATCCTTTGGACCCACTTTTATGTACACTCATCGTCCGATCGACGGCACTTTTCACGCTTGACTGATTCTGCGTCCCCCCGAGCGTCCCTTGCCAGCACACACTGAAGTGCCGGCGCTCGAAGTGACCTTGAAGTCAGTGCCGTACTACGTAGCCTGCGTAGTATAGGAATTAGTGGATCTTAAAGTCTACATATATACGGTCCTGAGTGATGACGTCAGAGTGCTCGCTCGATCTATTTTAATTTCGCCGATCGGCGGCACGAAGATGAGTGTACAATATAATTCATGTATGCCTTCCTTCGTGAGCGTGTCAACCCAACCCTGGTTCCCATTTAAATCTTATGGAAACCAGGGTTGGGTTGACATGCTTGGGGGAAGGCATACAACGATCCGTCTTTCTGGGAATTCAGAAGTATATTGCGATATTGTTTTGATAACGAGTTTGTACTAGGCGCACACTTTAACCTCTTTTTTTAAACGCTTTTGACATGAAAAATCAAATCAAACTCGATGTACATATTTACATACAGAACCGTCGGAAATTGTCCGTACGATTGGCGCAAGCACTATTAAAAATCACTGCTGGCTTTGAACGATGATAACTCGTTGAAAAAAAGATAGAATATTTAAAAAAATACAGTTGGAAGGCTCATGAAATTCCACTTTTAGTGGTGCCAACCACAATTTTTCTTGACCTTCTCAAAAGAACACAGCACGTGAGAAGTTTATAAAAAAAATTCAAAATTTTCTCAAATTTTGTACCTCGATTTCAACTTTTTGCACGAACTAGGAAAATTGTTGCAAAAATTTGAAAATTATATGACATAGAGCCTAAAACTTTATCTTTAATCTAAGCCATGTACTGTACAGTAAGATTCATGTATGCCTTCCCCAAAAAAATGTGAACCCAACCCTGGTTTCCATAATATTCAAATGGAAACCAGGGTTGGGTTAACACGCCTTCGAAGGAAAGCATTCCATGAATCATACTGTACAGTAATGTTCAACGAATATGCCTTCCTCTGTTTCGTGTTGTAAACATGACGACTCATCGCTGATGCCAATAAGATTCTAATGGAAACCAAGATTGGAACGTTTAGTTAAGATGCAAAACAGAGGATCTGCAGACAGTAAAAAGTCTGAAATGCTGGACTTATTTTCGTTCTTGCCTGAAATTAATTTCGTAACTTTATTTAATCATGAAAGTACTATTTTAAAAAATCCTCCTGAGACTTAAAATATAAAAGATCCATTAATTGTGTCCTTAAGCCTGTTGCAGCATTTCACGAAAACATGTAAACAAACACAGAAAAATAGCAAAATCTGTGGAATGCCTTAAAATCCGCCATTGTGTCTACATCTTACCAATACGCGGTGTTTGAGGTCGCAAAAATGATGTGTTTGAAGTGTCGTTTTTTTTATCGACAATCTTTTGTTTGTACGACAGGGGCTATCTGCTTATTTCCTGCAAAAAGAAATTTGTTTGGCTAAAAAATGAATTTTTACAATTGATGAGACGCGAGTTCAGGGGTGCGGGTAAACAGTACTTACATTTTGCCAAGTCCCTGTCCGAGCAAAAAAGGCACAAAACTTCACTCCAAGGGTGCTTCACTCACTCAGAAAAATTTTCCGAATTTCGCTATGCACTTCAAAGCCCGAGCACTTACGAAAAGCGTGTAAAAAAAGAAGTTTGAGAAATCGCGTACTACACATGTGCTAGTTACTTGAATATAGTTACTGGACCTGTCAGCTGTTTCGCAGGGTCATCAATTGACCATTGTTACCATTATGGACACAATGGCGGATTTGAGTAAAGTCTACATTAATTTTTAGTGGTTTGAAAATGCTCCAACACCGTTAAGGGCATTGGATGAAGCGAACTTGTAAATTTTTTTGGGTGCCCCCATTTTCATTACGGCCGTGTCCTCTCAAACGCATGAGAAAAGAAATGGCGAGTTTGAAACACACTACTTGAATGTTTTTTTTTAGACACAACATAGACTGTAAATAAAAACAAAACGCGTTGTAAAAAATTTTTAACGGAAATAAACTTTATTATTACGACGCGAATTTTACGATCCGATGCGAAAGAAGAAAGGAATATACTTAAAAAATTTTCGTCCTCTAAACGATGAAATTACCGACCGAAATTTTCTAGTACAAAAATTACTGCTATCGCCTCGTGAACGCGCTGCTATACCTTCAAAAATTTTTTTAACGCGATTTTTTTGCTTACAGTCTGTGTTGTGTCTATAAGAAAACATTCAAATTGTGTGTTTCAAACTCGCCATATCTTTTCTCATGCGTTTGCGAGGACAGGGCCGTAATGAAAATGGGGGGCACCCGAAAGAATTTACAAGTTCGCTTTATCCAACGCTCTTAAAGTTTTAAGGGGGTATTCTAGTCTAGAAGTACAAATATTGGATGTTTTTTGAAATTCGATAAAAAAAACTAAAAATATTTTTCTATAAACTTTTTTCCAGGATATTTATTAATATTCCAACAATACGTGAAAAAATTGAGAAAAAAAAAATTCGAAAATTGAACATGTTACAGGCTGATGAAGTAACTGGTGTGGAGAAAAAGGTGCGTCCGTATTGACACGATTCCAACTCTTCTGGTGGTCAGAAAAAAAAAAGATTTTTAATCAGTAAGAATGTCGCTATCGTATGAACTAGGGAAAAAGAAAAAAAATGTTTTTACAAAATGGCGGCTGTTTGAAAAAAACGTGTTTTTTGCCCTTTTTTTCAAGATTAAAAATTTTTTTTAAATAGTAAAAAACAAAATGTTTACATAATCCTAGTTCAGACGATAAAGGGATATATAAAGAAGTTCCACGCCAAAGGGCATAGCAGGATAAGCATGTATTAGCTGCCCCCGGTCGAATCTCTGCGACACTTTTACCATGAGTTGGTATTAATATGACGTTCAATTTCCCGGAAGATTATACATGAGAAATCATTTTTATGGGAGTTATGGTGGTGAGTAGAAAAATTGAAAAATCCCGTTTTCTCGGAAACGGCTCGACCGATTTCGATGGGGAAAAAATATGTTATGGGTAACAATGTAGGCATGTTTTGGAAAAATTATGGGACATTTTAGTCAAAAAGAAAAGGTCAAAAAAAATTTTCGCAATTTTCAAACTTTTTTTTTTAATAGGAAATTCTTGAGGCACAGTCACAGATTTTTGCCTGAAAATACAGTACAACCTCCATAAAAGAATCACCACGGGTGATTAGGGGTAATAATTCCGAGAAATAGGGGGCCCCCACTCTGGGTTTCGAGCTCGGAAATTGCGCGTGTATGCAAAATGTGTGCTTGGGTACGCAACCTCTATAGAAGAGCCCGCGGCCGGCGGCGATGAAATAGTCGAATAAGCAGCGTCCTTTCGATAAAATGTATTTACATATAAAAGTGGACATAAATACAATATGTAGATATTAAAATATGTACATATTATATTTAAATTTAAACTGAAATTATAATTTTGTATGCTTAAAACTTTTTGTAAACCTTTATTTTTATAAACCTTTTAAGAAAACCGATTACTTATAAATACACAAATTATTGTATGAAAATTAGAAAAAATAATTTTAATAAAAGCAGTTTCAGTGAGAAAAAACTGAAATTAAGCTGCGCTCAGTTGCGGCTCTCGCATGGAGGTTTTGCGCCCAATTCTCGAGGTCACGTGAGTAGGGTTTGTAGTGGGGGAAGCTTCCGAACTCATCAAGGCCATTGGCTTTCTTATGGAGGCTATAATTAAAAATTAATAAAATAAAAGCTAGAAAATTCTAATATTAATTAAAAAATTGTTGCGTTGATTGTTGCGTTGTATATACATTGATTTTTTCCCTCGATCGTCGTGTTTAATACTAGAGTATGTATGTGATTGTACTAATGGAAACAGATCTGTTGATTGTTGCTCACACATCGCTGCAATCATTTACTATTTATCTCACGCAAAATATTTGGCTAAAATTGTCAGACTAGCTGAAATCCTCAGTCGAATGTTACAAGAACAAAACATTGTCCCTGTTATTGAATGTGACAGTGACGAAGATTGAGAGTATTAACAAATAGAAGATACCGAGGTTTGTGAGAGGCACGGGGACTTACATTAAAAAAGCACCCCGAATTGGGAGAGGCGAGGGGACTCACAATAAAAAAGCACCCCGAATTGTGAGAGACATAGTGACACCGTACTTCTTAAGGAACACATGAGCGGATAAACACCATAAAAATCAGGTGTACACCTGCTTTAAAATATCATTGAAATACACTGGAACCTGGATTCCTGACCCACTTCGGTTGATCAGTAGACATATACCAAGGTAGTGTGCAGATTGTAAGTAAGCGCGGCGTATGTTCAGTACAACCTTCATAAGAGAGCCACCACGGGCGGTTAGGGGTAAGAATTCCGAGAAATAGGAGGCTCCCACTCCTGGGCTTCGAGCTCGGAAATTGCGCGTGTGTGTAAAATTTGTGTTTGGGTACGCAACCTCTATAGGAGAGCCCGCGGCCGGCGGCGCTGAAAAAGCCGAATAAGCAGGATCCTTTCGATTACATTACATATATAAAATGGATTACATATAAATGGATTACATAAAATGGATTTACATATATAATTGGATATATAAATACATAAATTATTGTATGCAAATTAGAAAAATAATTTTAATAACAGCAGTTTCATTGAGAAAAAACTGAAATTAAGTTGCGCGCATCTGCAGCTCTCCTATGGAGGTCGCGTCAGTAGCGTTTGTAGTGGGGGAAGTTTCCAAGCTCATCAAGGCTATTGGCTCTCTTATGGAGGTTCCTACTATGGAGGTTATACTGTACCAGTGTTTCCTTTGCGAACTAGAGCTTACTATCGATTTCGTGGCGCTTCTCCTCTCGACTCCTCACCTCCCCTCATCTATGTTTGGGACCAACACAACTTTCTTGGAAGGACAGAAATTTAGTGGACTCAAATCCAGGTTTCAGTGTATTTTGAGGTATTATTAAATTATTTCGGAATAGTGCGCTGAATATTTTGAATTTTTTAAATTTGAGCAGCCACTCCGATTGAGCTCAAACTTTCATATATTTTTTCACATAATTCAAGGTATTTTCAGGCAAAAAACTGTGACTGTACCTCAAGAATTTCCTATTAAAAAAAAATTTTGAAAATTTCGAAATTTTTTTTTAACTTTTCTTTTTGACTAAAATGTCCCATAATTTTTCCATAACATGCCTACATTGGTACCCATAACATATTTTTTCCCCATCGAAATCGGTCCTGCCGTTTCCAAGAAAACGGGATTTTTCAATTTTTCTACTCACCCCCATAACTCCCATAAAAATGATTTCTCAGGTATAATCTTCCGGGAAATTGAACGTCATATTAATACCAACTCATGGTAAAAGTGTCGCAGAGATTCGACCGAGGGCACCTAATACATGCTTATCCTGCTATGCCCTTTCAAGTTAATCGGTTCATTAGAACTTGACAAATCATGTTAAATGTGTTGAAAAAAGTAGTTTCGAGAAAAACGTGTTTAAAGATTTGAGCAAAGTTGCAGACAGTTTTCACTCGCATTTCGTTAATCGGTGATTCCTGCTCCAGACATTGGAAATTATGTATGGAGCAATTGAACACATGCTCATACAATGTATGAGCATACAATGTATCAAACAATGTATGAAACAACTCTCAAACAAGCTCATACGCGGTAGTACCGGCTCACTCGCTATGTCACAAAAATGTCTATAAATCTGTCAATAATTGAGATTATAAAAAATCCTTCGGAGGATATATTCTTGGAAGCCTAATCTTTAAAAATATGCAAAAAAAATCGATTTTTTCAAAATTCTAGACTAGAATACCCCCTTAAGTTGTAAAGTCACTCATGTCTCCCTCTGTACAGTAATGTTCAACAAAACTCTGTTCTCTGTTTTGTAACGACCCAACTATGGTTTCCATAAGATTCAAAAGGAAACCAGGGTGCACTCTGTACAACACCCCCTTGTCAAGCAACGCGTTAGTAAGGGGCAGTCTAACTTATTCTGTATGAAAAAGAGGTAAATCGCCTGGTTTTGGATGAAAGATATTTATTATTGTGGATGTAAAGTTGTCGAAACTATAAATTAAGTAACATGTGCCCTTAAAAATCCAAGTTTTAAAAATAAATCTACCTCAATAAAAGTCTATAAAATTGTACAATTCACACAAAATTCATGAATTATTGGCACTCTAAAATCAAAATTGATTTATAGTTGATTTACAACAAACAATTCCCAGTGGGCACAAAATTTGGCGACGTCTTTACGACATCGTTACGACATCTTTACCACAACTTCACGACATCCTATGTCCATATCTGTAAGATGTTTTTACGATGTCGTAAACACGTTGTACGTTTTTGTGTTGACTTTACGACATCGTAAAGACATCTTAAAGACATGAACATAGGATGTCGTAACGATGTCGTAAAGATGTCGCCAAATTTTGTGCCCATTAGGAATGGAATAATTGTATTAAATAACGACGAACTGCAACACGCAGCATTTTGCTTTCCATTGAATCTTCTCGAAAAATTATGCAATCAATGACAGAATAAGAAAGCTTCCCAATAATATTGATAAAAGTGTCGATATATTCGAAATATAGTGACATCCGTAGAATATATATGGCTTCAGCATTTTCTTTAGTATAAAATTTCTTTTTATCTCCAAAGATACTATTATATATAAATTTGTTCCAATACGTCATAATTTTTTCGCTTTAAAATACTGAAAAAATTATTAATAACATATAAAAATAGTATACATCTCACTTTATAGAAGTACTAGTTACTTATTCATTGTTTTAGTTTCATTTAAGGCTGTTGGAGTGCTGAAACAAAAAATGAAAAAAGAAAAAAAAAACACAAAAAGACGTGAAATCTATGGAATCACTCGAATCTCCCACTTCACAATTTACTTTAGATGACCAATTTGCAAATATACATTGTGTGACAGGTCCTTCCATCGAGATCAGTTTCTTAATGGCAAAAAGGGCGGCTAGAGAAAAAAAGAAGGGTTCAGACAATATTTGAGAAAGAGTGAGCAACACTTACAGATGTCAAGATCCCTTTTTGTGTCAGATTTTGCGTGCTAGTCGTTGACGCATTTCCGCTTTCAAATTCCAAAACACCAAAAGAGACATTATTCTCATATACCTTCCATCCGAAAAATCATGTGAGAATAATTATTTTCACATTTCCCACATAATTGGGAATAATATTATTCCCAACAAAAAAAATTCCGAGTGTGTGTATATCTATTCGCCAGTGCAGTTGTTTACCTCCTTTAGAAGCAAAAAAGGGATTTTGACATCTGTAAGTATTGCTCACTCTTTCTAAAATATTGTCTGAACCTTTCTTTTTTTCTCGTATCTCAAATCTTTTATATAAACAAAACTATTAGTTTCTGTTAAAAAAGATACAAGAGAATTTTTATTTACAAGAAAATAGAAACATATAGACGAGAATAGAAGAGATAGACAGCGGAATAAAGAAGTGAGGATTGAAGAGGTAAGAGTGAATTGAAATAGACAAGTCTTTTTATTTTTTGTCTATCCTATTACAGTACAACCTCCATAGTAAGACCCTCCATAAGAGAGCCAACGACCTTAATGAGCTCGGAAGTTTCCGCCACTACAAACCCTACTCACGCGACCTCGAGAATTGGGCACAAAACCTCCATAGGAGAGCCGCAGTCGAGCCCAGCTTAATTTCAGTTTTGTCTCATTGAAACTACTTTTATTAAAATATGTAATCCATTTTATATATGTAATGCAAATCGAAAGGATGCTGCTTATTCGGCTTTTTCATCGCCGCCGGCCGCGGGCTCTCCTATAGAGGTTGCGTACCCAAACACACATTTTACACACTCGCGCAATTTCCGAGCTCGAAGCCCAGGAGTGGGGGGCCCCCTATTTCTCGGAATTATTACCCCTTACCACCCGTGATGGCTCTCTTATGGAGGTTGTACAGTATTTCAATGTCAGATACCTCCAAAGATTTGGTTCCACTCCTTTATCTTTTAATCTACTCTTATTTATCTAAGGCTGCTAAGGTCACGCCTCCAATATATGTACCTATATGCTGTCAATTAATTACAAATAATTGCTTTTTTAAAACGAAATAATGGAACCGAAATAAAATAAACAAGGAGAAATTTGAATAAAAAACAAGTTAAACTGAAACAGAGAAGAAGACATTCAAGAAGATAAGTTTAGAAATAGGTTGGGACAGAAATCAGGGGATTGAAACGCACAGCAGTAAATTTCGACTAATAAGGAAATAAAAAGAGATAGATGAGAATAGAGAGAGATTGAAAGGGACAGAAAAATGGGATTAAAAATAGATTAGAGCGAATTTCGATTGAAAATCCGACAGAAAGGGATAAAGTTGAATAGGCCACAAATAGGAAGGAATATAGATATGGCGATTGAAAGAGATAGGAGGGAACGGTGATTGAAAAAGAGATAGAGAAGTGGAGCTGGAAAGTGGCTTTAATGTGGATTGAGATGGATATAGAGAGATATAGACGAAGATAGACAAGATATAAAAAGGGATAGAAAAGATAAGATTCAAAGAGATAAGCGTGAAAGTGAATTGACATGGAAGTAGACAGTGATAGAGGGTATAGGCGAGAGATAAAAAAGGATAGGATTTCTATCTCTTTACTTCGAGCAGGGCGGTTCAAATGTAAAAAGCCATTATCTTTTTCAGTTTAAAATTTTAATTTAAAACTAGATCAGTTATTCCATTTTTTAAAGAAAATCATTGGATTGTAATACAAAATAATAACATTTATTCGATCAAGATTTTTAGTACTTTTTTTTCTAAATTACTATAATTATTTTGTGCGACTGTAGGTTGATGTGGATTGGAGTCTTGAGTTCGTCTGCTGAAGTACTCCTCTCTCTTCACGAGGAGAATGGAATGGCAATTCGATTTTATACGGCAGATAAAGAAAGCTTTTATCCTCATTACTGCATTCATGACTTCTTTCATGTTTTCTTTTCGCTCTAGGCGCTCGTTTGGCTTCTCAAGAAAGAAAAATAATATACAAAGTTCATTTTTTAGATAATTTTTACCATAATAATCGGTTTCGAAATTCTTAAATATATTACTATAATTCCAATTTTTTAAACTGAAATTCACTTAAAAAAATGTCTGATAAGTTAACCAGAATTATGGTTAAATATGCTCTTACTATTTTTTATGATTGATTTTATCAACATTTTAGTTGTTTTAATTAGAAATTCTGATTAAAATAATCAGCAAAAATAGTAAGGTCATTTAATTAGAATTTTTACTATATTTTTTTTTTAGTTTTTTTAAGTGTTATTTTCTGAGTAATCCCTCAAAGTAGTAATCCGCTTGAAATTTAATGAAATATTTTCGTGATAATCAGAACTTATTTAACAGAAGAGAGAAAGAAAGAGAGGTGACCAAAAAATAAAGATACAAGTATTTTTTTTGAAAACAAAAATAGGTATATTTTACCTGGCCTAAAAAACTTCCAGTTGAGGAAAAAGCCTTTTACAAAATTACAAGGTACGTACGCACACTTACACCGTGCTCGTCAGGACGCGATCGAATTGCAGTAACGAGGGAGAAGAAGTGGAGTTTGGTCCTTAGATAAAAATGCAGATAACAGACACGCACACCGAGATTTGAAAAGGAGACAGCAAAGTCCGAATTGCTTCGCAATGGACGCACATCCGAAGTTGGAGCCTCAGCTATGAGTTCAGCTCCGAAACGCAGTCACAAGACTAAGAATTTATGAGAACTTATGATTTTAGAGATTTTTATGACAAGGGAGATAATTATTGATTAATTAACCGATAAAGTGTAATAAACTGTTTTTTTTGTACTTCTATTACTTCTTAATGAGCTTTACACAAGTTGTAAATGAAAAAACTGTCACAAATGTATGCAGAGCATAGGTTATGTTACTGACTAACATAACCTATAAAGTGACGTTTATTATAAGATGAATTTTGTGGCTTTAGTTAACTAGTAAGCTGTTGTTTTGCATATTTTACATTCCTAAATATGCCTTAGCTAATAAATAACTAAAGTTTAACCATGTAAATAATGTAAACAATAACAATTTTTCTAAAAATCATAAATTCTTAAATTCTCATAAATTCTGTCATATTCTCGGTCATATAACCTGGATTTAAGTTCTCGAGAATTTAAGAACTCTATCCTGAGAACGTCCCAGTGGGCAGAAAATTTAGCCACATCTTTACGACATTTATACGACATCGTAAAGACATCCTATGTCCATGTCTTTAAGATTTCTTTGTGATGTCGTAAAGACGGTATAGGATTTGGCGACGTCTTTACGACATCATTATGACATTTTTACGACATCGTAAAGACATCCTATGTCAATGTTATTACGATATCGTTACGACAATTTTATTACGACATTGACATAGGATGTCTTTATGATGTCGTAAAAATGTCAGAATGATGTCGTAAAAACGTCGCCGAATTTTGTGCCCACTGGGGTCCTACCCTATTGAAAATTCCTGTATGGGAAACTAAACCCCGCGGCTAACTTTGCAGATGAAATATTTTACAAAAATCCCAGTAAAGTATCACACCGGCTCTGTCTTTTGTGATACTTTACTAGGATTTTTGTAAAATATACCATCTGCAAAGGTAGCCGCGGGGATTAGTTATTAGGGTCAAGGCATAGAAACAGGTATTCGGGTGTTCGAATACCGGACCAACAACCGCAGATTTTTCTGATTTTTCATAGCAAAAAAAAGCTGTGCAGGATCTAATACTGGTTCTTCTGAAGAATTCCGCAAATTATTATTTTTTAAACATATTTTTGAAACTATCTAGGATCCTGTAAAGATTCCTACATAGGAAACTATGTAGGAATAACTACCTGAAGGAAACTGCACAGGAACCTTTAGAGATTCCTATACAAGAAAATACATATGAATAATTTCCATTTATTAAACTTCGCAGGATCCTACGTAGGATCCTTGTCTCATTCCTTGAAGGAGGCACATGTCAGAAACTATATGGGAACTCTCATAGGAACATGTGCAGGTTATTCCTTTAAAAATCCCTATAATAGGATCCTATGAAGGAAACCATATAAGAGTTTTCAGTAGGGATATACATGAACCTGTATAGGAATAATTTTAATTTCTAAAAATTTATAGGACCCTGCAAAGGATCCTACACAGGAAACAATACATTTAATTGAGATACACATGAGGATCTTGTACAGTTTCCCATGCTGAGTAATTTAGTCTGGAGCATAGGAACCTTTATAGGAAATAAAAGGTAAAAGGATCCTACATGGGAACCGTCTTTCAATATGTATACGTACCAATTTTCTGTATGACCAGGAAACTACACAGAAATCTACATAGGATCCCTGTCACCTATCCTTTAATGACACACACGTGAGAAACTATATGGGAAACTTAATAGGAATATGTACAGTTATAGGATCCTATAAAGGAACCCATACAGGAATTTTCAATAGGGTAAAGAAATCTTTAGGACGTTCATGTCAGTTCAATTGATATCCTAAAGACGTCTCACGTCTAAAAGACGTCTTTAGAACATGATTTATTTTTGGACGTCATTTCGATTGACATGGACGTCCTCAGGATGTCAACGTCTTTTTGTCTAGTATTCAGAACACGATAATTACAATTCTGAATTCAGCTCCTTAGTCTCCGTACTATTACACGAAGCGTTCACAAATGGTTCACAGATGAACAGATCCCAGGGTTGCCAACTATTGCCAGTAGAAAATTACAATTGAAATTACAGTAGAAATTTATAATAATAAAAGTTTATGATGAAAAACTTACATTTTAAACATTGACAACAGCTTTGAGATGGAGTATATTAGGATTATTACCAGTAAAAACTGTACTGTACATTTAGTTAACTGTTGTATATAGCGTTTTTTGCCATTTTTTTGTAGTACAATATGCAGTTTTATCGAAACTATTAGATATTTTATATACATTTTTTATTACAAAGTATAACACTTATAATTGAATAACTCTTTGGTGAAAATCATTGGTCGACGTATAGACTTAATAATAAATAATAAAACAGGGCCAGAAAGCAGACACTACGCTGTATATCCCATCTCTTCTAGAGTTAAAAGATAAATTCATTTTTTGTCGAGTTTATTAAAATGAAACTCCAATAAAGATTTCAAACATTATTTTTCTTGTAGCTTAATTCGAGTCTACGAATCTTCAAATAATAAAAAATACCTGACGACAAAAAAAACTATGAATAAAAACGTAAGTCGATATAGCTGGATGAAACCTTAGTCCTGCCCTTTCTACAAGTCGGATTCCTCTTCTTTAAATCACTTTGATTGAGATAGAACAAGAATTCTTTGAAGACTATATCCCACTTTTCTTTGTATGTAGAATTCTGAGTTTGAACTCGAACAGACTTTTCATCAAAGTGATATTGCTGGAGTTCTTTGTTCCCTTTTTCTCAGATAAAATGCATCGAGTGTTTCGATATTTGATGAAGTAGCAAATGTGAGAGAATAAAGAAACAGTATACATAATTTTCAATTTTAATTGAAATCAAAAGTATAATTTGAAAAACAATTTAGCCAATTTAAAAAGTCTGCCCGCTTTGTACATATATTTAAACCGCACGCTTCGAATTTGGATGATATAGTGAAAATTGTTGCAAATTTGATTTTCGTAGTGAAACCATAAGGAAACCATAAAATCATGGTTGTTTGTGTTTTTCTCAATCAATATGCAAAATTAAAAAAAATAATTTTTTTAAATTTCCCTTTACCATGATTTCCCTTTATTACCCTTTATTACCCTTTATTACCATTTTATTAATGGGAAGTCAGGGAAATGTCAGGGAAATATGAGTAGTTGACAGGAAAAATAGAAATTTACATTTATGTTAACTATGTTATTTTTACCGTATTACATATATAACTTTTATAATTTACTAGAAACATAAGAATAAAATTATTGTAGACTATAAAACGTAACACCGAAGAAAAATACGATATAAAACCCACAACTAAAAGGCCCAAAAATATAAGGCCTTAACCATGAGTTTTAAAACGGTAAGGCTTGTAAGATTCTAGTAATGTAAGTGTTATACAGAAATAAAAAATGTATTAAAGATTCTCACCTTTCTATCGAATTTTTTCACAAAGTAGCCCAATAGGTGCTATGGGGGAACTTCTTGACTATAGTCTTTAATAGGCACAGTCAAATTATCAAAAGGATCTGCATATTTCGGATCGGAATCTGATCTACGGTCCCAGCATTTTATAAAAAGACCTGTTGATGACAAATTGCGTATTGCGTATTTTCAGCATTTTAAACTGCGCGCCAATAGCAACCAATCAAATGCTGAGTGACATGGCAGGCGTATACTTATCACGTGCTTAATGAGAAACCTGTCGGTGAAATTCGGGAGGTTCAAGTGTAACTCATTTATTCGTTCATGAGTCAGCTGAGTCACGTAGTTGATCAACACGATCAAAAATCGATCTATTCGAAAAGATAATAGGTTAGGAATTCGTTCATTATGAAATTCTTCTGCCAAAGATTATTTCATTAATTTTCACATCGTTCATAAAACTAATATTTACCTTGTTCAATGTAACACGAAAGCAAAAGGATAAATCCGAGTTGCGTCAAAATTGTTGTTCGATTATTCATATTTATTAGATATATGTAAACAAAAATTTTAAAAATGAAAAAAACACAAAGAGAACAATGCCTAAATATTGTATTGATGTGGGGCCCACAGTGGGGCAAAAAACGATTTCGCGGACAAATCGATAAGTAGAAATCATTGCTGAACCGATTTGAACGTCGTTTCTTTTAAATTAAAGCTAACAAAATTCCGCACAAAATAATTGATCCAGATTTTCAACAAAAATTATTTTATAAAAAAATATTGTTAAATATTGTTATTAAAATATAAATATATATATATATTGTTATTAAAATATAAATATATATATATATATA
>UCOH01011733.1:0-140849 GCA_900474275.1 Synergus japonicus | reverse complement strand
ATAATATATATATTATTATTATATAATATAACTCATATTATATCGTCCTTCAAAAAAATAAATTATTAATAACGATTTATAATATAATATATAATATATAATACAATTAATCTATTTTTTGTTTCATTAAAAATTCATTTAAATCAATAAAATATCTGCTTTTGGAAGAGATTTATTGATTCAAAAGTATATTTATTGATTTCCGAGTATTTCTTTCTCAGTGTAGAAGAAGAAACTTAAGAAAAAAGTTGTTATTATTATTATATCCTTGAAATTAATAATTATTATTTAAAACTGAAATCATTGATGGTTGCTCAAAACAAGTCGTCATCTGTGACCAAAAATGAAAGTCTGATGAGTTTTATCAGCTGTATCCTTATGACATTAACGTCAGATTTCGGTCTTACCTGAGAATGAACTTAGTATTCATAAGAAGAATCTTCTTTAGTTAATGAATCATTAAAAACTCAATGAATTATAAAATCTAAGCTATAAAAAGTTTCTCATGCACTCTCTAAAACTGAATCAGTCAAATTCCACTGATTTTCAGTGACTCTTTTCTCACGATTTTAATCCGTGAAAGTTCACTGAGAATCAGTCAAAAATCACTGAAATTTTCAGTCATCTTCACTAAACTACTAAAAATTTCAGTGACTTTTCACTGATTTCCAGTAGATTTTTACTGATTAAAATCGTGAGAAACTATTCACTGCAAATCAGTGGAATTTGACTGGTAATCAGTTAAATTTCACTGATTCAAGTTTAGAGAGTAATTTTCACCTTTACACTCTAAAAAAAATTCTATTAACAGTGAAATTACGTTCCTTTCAAAATGCATCCTTTGAAATTAAGGAGATTTCTTTTATCTGTCAAAAGAATCGTTTCGCTATTAAAAAACTCAGCTGCTGAGTGCAAAACGAAAATAATTTTACCAATAAATGATTTCTTTTGACTATGAGAAGAAATCCTTTAACTATCAAAGGATTGCTCTTGTAGACTACTGGGTGAATACCAATTTTGGGTCATACCAATTTTTAATAGAAAATCCTTTCACAGTAAAAGGAATCGTTTACTATAGTCAATAGACTGTTTTTAGAGTGTAAATCGACTTTAATTCTTTGTTACTATTCATATGCAATTTCTGATAATTTGTGTACAATTTAAATTACGACAGAAATATTTGTAATACTCCATGATTTGAATCCCGTAATTACTGACATAATCTAAAAATGAGCAGCTGTTTCTGACAAAATTCCATAAAGTACTTTCCATACTAGCTCCACAGCATTTTCAAACTCCATAAAGCTGTTTCTGGACAATGTGTTAATGTAGCATTTAACACACTATCAAATATCACAACATGTCGCTGAATATCATTACAGATTAGGTATCTCGTGAGTGCGGTAGGTGAACCCGCCAATGTGTGCACATGACATAAAGTAACGGTTAGTACCATTAGAATATCTCGCGGACAAACTGAGCCGAATAAAAAGGAGAAAAAAGGGTAAAATAAAAAAGAGAAATAAGGTGTGCCGAAGAAGTCGGCGCTTTTGCTGAGGCGCCCCATGGCGCGCGACATGCTTCGGGTCCGACCGCCATTTAGCGTGAACCTGTCTGGCTTTGAACCAAGGAACTGCTTCTTAATTTTGAAAATCAAATATTTCGATGGAATGAACAGACATTGACGTTACTTGTTTCGGGCACGCTGGACGATGATGTGCAAAATCGCCAATTTCGATCTACTCTCATATCGACTATCGACCACCATACCATTCCCTGGCGCCATTGCTATTCGTTTTACGATTCGCCGACTTGGTCACTTCTATTTAATTTCATTCCTACATTCTTCAGAGTCTTATACATCACGTCTATGTATAATTAATAGATAAGATCTTTCGTATCTAGAAAACAATTTACGCAATGGCCCATTATTGTTTCAAAATACATCAGATTAATTATCAGATTAATTATAACAATTAAAGAGAAACGTGTAATTAAAACGTGTAATGATTAGCGTTCGAGATCGAATAGAAACTGTTCATTTTCTCAGAGATTCTAGGACTTTAATTTAATTATATAAAGTCGGAAGTGCATCTTCATTTTTGGAATAAAAGACGCTTATTCGAGAGAAAAGATGAAAGAGTGGAAAGAGTGGTGAAGGTGATGGTTGCTATACACAACTATGATAGTAGTAGTAGGGCTAGAGTTATGTTATGACCCGCCATAAACGAAATGAGAAAACTGTCCAGCCGCCGTTGAAAAATCTCCGCAGAATACAAATGCTTGATTTGACTCGCACGCCTTTTGTGTCTGCAAGCGGGTTCCCGAGCTGTTTTAAAAGATTATGATAACGAGAGGCAGCACAAGAAATCCAACTGTCCTCGCTTCGTCGCCGAGGTCGCCAATAATAATTGTACAAATTTTCATGTCAACGCATCTCTGACGTCTGCAGGGCCTCTTTTTGCTCTGGACTTGAACAACATGCCTCGAAATGCGAAATCAATTACAGACAGAAACCATGAAAACAATAATTAATAAATAATAATATATAATAAATAATAATATATAATAAATAATAATATATAATAAGTAATCATATATAATAAATATAATTGCACGCTTTTTGATGTCTAATTTCTTATTCATAAAAATCTGCATTGAATTCTCCTGCTTTGACCATTCATATTCTCAAACCAACTCTTGTGGAACTGCTTAAAGAAAGCGCGACTGATTTATTATAGATTGTAATATATTTCAGCGTAAAAGATATAATTACTTCGCTTGCAATCATGGTGAATCGCTCGTCGGCGTTTAAGACTCTCTCAAAACATAAATGGCGATCTTGGAAAGAACCGCTTAATGTTTCATATCTGCAAGGTAAAGCCTACTATATACATATATATGTATCACATATATATATATATATATATATGTGATACATATATACTAGCTAGAAGTATATACAATATAGACTCTGACAGCCAGTCATTACAATTAAGTAGAAGCAGCATTGAATCTTTTTGTGCTTGTGCGCTACGCTTTGTTTTTGTCCAGTAACCCGACCACATTTTTTTCACTACTTATATGCCAATGTTAGAAATCTTGCAGGAAAGCACTTTGGCCAGACAAACGATCGTTCAATAAATTCCGGAATGCTCGGTATTTCAAATGAAATGAATGTGTTACTCAAAGAATATTTTATGGCCCGGAAATGCACTGAATCTCGTTAAGATATTTTTTATTTGCTTATACAGAGAGAGAATACAATACATATTTAGAAATTTTACTTCATAAAAAATGTAAATTAGTTGAAACTAGGAAAGTCTGTTGTTTCAAACTTCTCATCATATCATTTCTTCAAATGACGTATAAATTGGCCCTCTACTCATGTCGTTAAGAAAACTGACCCAAAATAATTAGGGATTGTTTATTGCTAGGCATTATCCCATTTCTATTATAGCTTCTATTAGTATTTTGACTCCGTAACATATGGTTAGCAGAAATCTTTAACTGTGATTAACATAATACCGTGTTCCAACTGTTTTCAACGAAACGTGTTTATAACATGTGCGCTACTTCTTTCTACTGCCTATGGCCATTCATCTTGTTAAAATTATATTTAATCACCTCTTATTTGACGTTTACTTCTTTGAGTTTCGATAATTATTTAATCCAGTAAAGCATTACGATGGAAGTGTAATATACATTTACATGTATATTACATGTATATTTACATGTACTGGATTAGGAATCTTATATATTGTTAGTGCACGGAGAAAAATGGATATTCAGCTTCAATATCTAGATACTCAACAGGATGAATGTCTAGATATTTAGGATGAATATATTTTTTTGACTATCTAGATATTAAGTTTGAATATCCATTTTTCTCCGTGTGAAATCAGAGATAGAAAAATCGTTTCTATCAAGGCTCTGGTATTCCATAAATACGGAAAGATTAATACGTGGTCACAAATCTCGAACATTCGTAGTTTATTGTCTGATATAAGTACGGGGTAACCATTGGGTATGTAATAAAACTGGAAGAATTCATGGGGTCGCTTGGGCGCATCGCTTGGTCTGACCGAATCGAATGTGACAGACTGCCGGCAATATTGTGCATTCCTATGACAGTTTAGTAACGCATGGTATCCATTCTACTGTCAGGATGTACGAACCCACGTCATGCTTGACACATACATATTTTTACGCTTTTCCAGAAACACCTAAAATCAAGAAAACAATTCCATCATGCATTTCTGATGTCTAATAAATCTAATAAATAATCTAATAAATAATCTAATAAATAGTCTAATAAAATTCACAACCAAGATTTATATGTTTGATAAAAAATGTACAGCAGCAAATGAATTGCAACTGAGATTGCAACCCCATTTCCTTAAAATCGTGTCGCTATTTGAGGTCAGAAAAGGAAAACTTGAGGAGAGTTCTATGGGCGGAAAGGACTTCTGAAAGTGACAAAAGACGGGAGGCCACGTGCCAGCTATTGTGAAGCTTGCGGCTCTTGACAAAAGAAAAATATCACAGTATCCATTGCACCTCGTCTACCTTTAGCAGGCAAGGATTATTTGAAGAATGCCCAGAGATATTAATGGTAATAAATCCACTTGAAGCTCTATAAATCCCCTAGGCGGTCTCCTGTAAGCCTATTGCTGCAATTTTTCCGCAATTACGACCCGATTCGAACAAAGATTATACAAAGGAAACCCTTGGGGTCAGCTTGACAGGGACTCAAGCTGAATTTTCGCCTTTCCTTGCCCTCTTAAGACCTGTAGCTTTAATAGGATGAATTGATACCAGTCGGCTTACAGATATTTTAGATGTATAATGGATACTTTCCTGTGACGTGCGGACTACTATTTCTTTAATTATCTGTTACAGTTTTAAGATACATTTTACAATACAGATAAGCCACCTTGGCGGAAGGTTCGGATAGAAAAAAATGTATCCTTTTGAATCAATTTTATTCCGGAATTTGTATCCGAAGCAAACAGTTTCATTCCGATCTAATCCGAAGTCCGATCAAAGATTCCTATCCTAATCAATCCGCGGTCGATCTAAGAATTCCTATCCGATTTAATCCGAAATGAAAAAGAGGATTCTAATCCGACCTAATCCGAGGTCTATCCTCGATTTCTATCCGACTGAATCCGAAGTCATCCAAAATTTCTATCCGACTGTTCAGTGACATATTAGCACTTACATTTTTTTAAATATAAATTTTATTTTTAAGTGCTTAATCACAACTTTTTCGGATTCTTTCGGATTACAGCTACGGAGTAGAAAGGATTGAAAGTAGTTCGAATTGATTTCAGATTAATTAAGATTGAAGGAACGGATTGAAAAGGATTGAACGGTAACTTCAGTTTAGAACTACGGATAGGAAAGGATTAAAATTCGTTCGGATTGATTTCGGATTGATTCGTATTGGGATAACGGATTGAAAAGTGTGTACGGATTGAATATCGGATTAATTCGGACTGAAATTTTTGTTGGTTACGGATTGAAAAGGATTGAAAGTATTTCGGAATTTTCTCGGATTCATTCATCTTGAAAAGGATTGAAACTTTGTATGGATTAGAATCGGATTCATTCGGTATGGTATTGGATTCATTCGGATTCAACTTTGTACAGACTGACGGATTGGAAAGGATTAAAAAGGATTAAAAAATCTCTTTTGATGAGGCTCGGATTCATTCGGATTGACCGTTCGGTTTGAAATGTGAGATCGGTTTAGTTTCGGATTCATTTGAATTAGGGGCCACGGATTAAAAATGATTAAAAGGTAAGCTTCGGATTCATTCGGATTGATTCGGATTGGGATAACGGATTGAAAAGTGTGTACGGATTGAATATCGGATCAATTCGGACTGAAATTTTTGTTGCTTACGGATTGAAAAAGATTGAAAGTATTTCGGAATTTTCTCGGATTCATTCGGATTGGAAATCGAATTGAAAAGTATTCAAACTTTGTATGGATTAGAATCGGATTCATTCGGTATGGTATTGGATTCACTCGGTTTAAAGTCGGATTCATTCGGATTCAACTTTGTACAGACTGACGGATTGAAAAGGATTAAAAAGGATTAACAAATCTCTTTTGATGAGGCTCGGATTCATTCGGATTGACCGTTCGGATTAAAATGTGAGATTAGTTTAGTTTCGGATTCATTCGGATTAGGGGCAACGGATTAAAAATGATTAAAAGGTAAGCTTCGGATTCATTCGGATTGGAAATCGGATTGAAAAGGATTGAAACTTTGTATGGATTAGAATTGGATTCATTCGGTATGATATCGGATTCATTCGGTTTAAAGTCGGATTCATTCGGATTCAACTTTGTACAGACTGACGGATTGGAAAGGATTAAAAAGGATTAAAAATCTCTTTTGATGAGGCTCGGATTCATTCGGATTGAGCGTTCGGATTGAAATGTGAGATCGGTTTAGTTTCGGATTCAATTGGATTATACGTACGGATTGAAAAGTGTGTTCGCATTCATTTGGATTGGAAGTACGGATTAAAAAATGTATTCGGATAGATTTCGGATTGATAGTTGAGACACATATTAAAAAGAATTAAAAAGGAGTGAAAACATCCTTCGGATTAGATCCGAATGAAACTATTTGGTTCGGACACAAATTCCGGAATGATTCGGAAATTTTCGGATTGGTTCGAAATGAATTTCAATCCGAACTTCCGCCAGGGCACTCTGTAGATGGAATCAAGATATGAACTATACAAATTTTCTATGCGTGGCAAAATTCGCCACCGTTGAGATGCCTCTTGCATACAAAATTAGCATCGTTATCCAGGAGATCTAGTTGAGAATGGCTGTTCTCTCGCCAGGGTCATCAATGGCACGTCATAATGTCACCCACAATCTCCCCTGAGGCTGCATAAGAACGTCTGCTACCTGCGAGTCACAGGACCTTTCAGTCCTTTGTCTTCCGACTGGGCACTGAGATAATTAAAAGCCGAGTGAGATGGTCAAGTGAAACCGAAATTTGGAGATCTACGAGTCGGCAGATCCACCAAGAGAGTGAAGAGATCCTATCTTGCGTTTACACCCATCAAGTGCCACCTCACTTGGACCCACGACATCCATCGATTCTCTTTTTCCTCCAGAGGCAATTCCACACCCAAAAATCGACCTCTGGAAAACCTATGTCATATCGATATAGCTTAGGTAAATATTCTGGGGGCATATGGTTGCCTTCGAGTTTAGAAGGAATGGGCCGTAAATATGGGCCGAAGGTAGTCAGGTAACTTCTAATCAGGTGCGAGAGAAATATCGTTTCCCAAATGATCACCTCTCACTCATTCTGTTTCCAGAAAAAGTGGCCCTTTTCCAAGTATCTCCGATGATTAAATGGAAGGCATCTCCAGATCTTGTTAGGTGAAAATTCTAGATTAGACATCGTAAAATTTTATGATTACCAATATTTTATATTTTTATTTCAAATGGCCCATTATTTTAAATTTAAACATCAATACTCTATATTTGAAATTGTAATATGTAGTGCAATAAAATAGCAACATATGTGTTTAACAGCGTAAGTTATTTAAAAAAAAATGTAATCTCTCACTTCCATGTAGGTGTTTCCTCATATTATGAGATTGCTTTCTCGATGAGGCCGTGAAAATCGAACGTACAGATGACGTATGAGGCTTTTCGAAGGCACTATAATAACCGACGCTATCTCATCTCCTGTCCTATTCCGTGTCCTATCGCGATAGTACCATTATGCGAATTCGTGATTTGCATATTTCAGAAACTGCTACACAGGAAAGCATAAACAACTCCGGTACAGAACTGGGCTTCCTCGTGAGATGAGTTACATTCGCGTAAGATTTACGAAACGCCGTTCGCCTCGATTTTTTTCGGGAATATTTATGTATTATACGCGTGTGCATAACCATGTAGCGTTGCAAGTTAAAGATTACATTTTAAGATACAATCCATGTTTGTACAAAGCAATTTACCATTTTTTTGTATCGGACTTGTAATACCATTCTTTGTGTAGTGTTTCACGAGTCTATTATGTATACATATATGATGTAATGTGTGCGGAAAGATTTTCCTTCTTCAATTATATAATATCATGAAGCGTTCTTTAAATTATAAATTACTTATCAATTATTTTAACTCTTCAAGTATTTTTTGGGATCGCCTGCACCCCACACGGTATTTTCTAAATTTCGAGTACCTTTAAAGCTAGAGGAAACTGGATTAATTTGATTTTAGTTGTTAATTCTTTGGTCATAAGGGATTAATTCACATTTCTCGAATTTTTCAGAAGAGATAAAGAAACTTTCTGCAAAATGTAATTTTCAATTTAAGAAAAAAACAAAAACCCACTCCGAGGATATTTTAGTAACAAAGGTAAAAAAATGGTCTAGAAAAAATCAACCAGTTTCGAATAATTAGAAGAAATAGAAACCTGGATGCGCGTTTTTTACTTTGGATGCTGATTAAAAATTGATCTTTTGGATTTAAGTAAAAAACTGAGAAATGATTTTATAGAATTTTAATTTCTGAAAAGAGGGTAAAAAATTGAAAAAAGTCATCACGTTTTGAAAAAATTATATTCAAACATTTTTCTTTTTTTTTTCTTAAGATAAAATTGTTGATCTTCATTTTTTCAAAAATATATTGCTAAAATGCAAGACAGCCATTGAGAGGTCAATCCATTGATTGTGGATTATGCCCTTGTGAAATTGTGGAATGTTTTTTATGGGAACTTCGAAAGAATGACTTATAAATAAATCCTTTCTGAATTATTAAGAATTTTCTATAGCTAATAATATAATTTTCTCTCTAAACTTGAATCAGTGAAACTTAACCGATTACCAGTCAAATTCCACTGATTTTCAGTGATTCTTTTCTCACGATTTTAATCAGTGAAAAATCTACTGGAAATCAGTGAAAAGTCACTGAAATTTTTCAGTAGTTTAGTGAAGATGACTAAAAATTTCAATGACTTTTAACTGATTCTTTGTGAATTTTCACTGATTAAAATCGTGAGAAAAGAGTCACTGACAATCAGTTTAATTTCATTTTATTATTTTAATTTTATTTTTAATTTTATTTAATCAAAATAGCAATTACGTTAACGTAATCGTCGGAATCAGTGGCATAGTTATTATTTATAGCTGAGATCAGCGAAATTCCGCTAATTCAGATTAAGAGTGTTGAAGCTGAGTTCTAATACAAAAATTCTATTTCTTCATTTGCCTTAACAAATATTAAATTTAGAACTTTTTCTCTCTGTATAATTAATCAATTTTTGACTAGAATTATGCGTACATTATAAAACATCTAATTCAAATATTTTTTTTTAAGTAAAATGAAAATATTAAATTTTAAAGTCAGATTTTGAATTCCTCATTTTATGCAAAGAATATCAAAATGAAATATTTTTTCTCTCTATACGCAGTCTTATATTCGCAAAAAGATTAGCGTTACAGAGCGAAAAAATATTTATCTATAATTTTCGCTGAGTAAGATGGGGAATGGAATTTTAAGATTAACAGTTGAGTCCAACGCCCTTAACTTTGTTAATAATGTACATTTTCAACAATATCATAATATAATAAAGCAGTATTCGTGCTGGAGAAATATTTGGAAAAGATTATGAAAAGCAGAACAGAGAGAGAATCTTGGTTCTTGCCGAGACTTTCGCGGATCGTCGAGAGCTGCGGAACGACGTAATTTGTCCTAAAAAATTACGATCTCAAGTGTGGAAATTTATGGTTGGCCATGTCGTCGGAAACCTTAAATTTAACATCCAGCGAGGCCGGAGGCTTTGCGGAGGTTTGAGCTCTGCGAGGGGGTGGGATGAAATAGGGGGAAGTGGGCAAAGGGGTGAGGATGAAGGAAAAGGGGGATGCGGGGGTGGTACGGCATAACACAGTACAGCGAAGCGCATCTGAATAAAATGATAATAAACCGCGCAGCGGAGCTCCTCGTGTTCACCGCGACTTCGCGTTTCGCATCCGAAACGAAATGCGCGTACAGAAACACCATATCGTGCATACAGGGTGTTCACTGAAATCATGCTAAAATAAACGGTACTCGGCATTCTTTTGATGTTTTTCAGCTCATACTAAAATTGAATTACAAGACATTTGTGTAGATTCTTTGAGGAAATTTTCTTAAGACTTATTTTCTATTTTTCAAGTGTATGTAAAGTTGGGTTTAGTTTAAATGTTTTATTTTGATGCTGAAAATATTTTTGTTTACATGTTAAATAAAATTAGTCTTCCTTTTAAAGATGAGCTTTTTTACTGAGTTTTATGTTTGTTGATTTGACATTTTACAAGAATTTTTACTTTAAAAGAGGAAACGTTTAATTAACTATTTTTAAAATAGATAATAACTTTATTATTAAATATTTATGTGTAAATAAGTTTTTGCATATTTTTAAGGAATGTCTATGTATTAAAAAAATTCAAACTTATTCAGTAATTATAGTGCATTTATGTATTTTAATTTTTATTAGAAAATTATATTCCATCAGGAAAAGTGATTAAATTTACATTATTATTTTAGGAAATGTTGATAGATATAACTTTTGAGAATGAATTTCAAAAATAGTGTAAATGGCGGCATCTAGTGGTAATATTGAAAATTCGGAATTCAATATAATGAGACGGCAATGTACCACTAGCTGCCCTTTATCCACCCTAGGTATATATTTTCTACATTGTAAAAATTACTATCATTTATCTTTTTTGAAAAGTTTTATAATATTTTTGATAATGGTTTTGAATTCATATTGGATATATATATATTGGATCAAATATATTTGATCTGATATATTTTTTTTATTTCTAGTGAATTCTTGAGAATTTCGTTAAATTTGTTCAATGTTGCCGAATTTTTTTAAATTCTCGTGAATTCAATTTACAAAAACTTTGAATAACTTGGATTGATTCGGATGAGATTTCTATCCGAAAATTATTTTATCAGATTTAAGTATATAATTATTAATTAAAAAATAATTTCCCACACAATTAGACACAACTTTTTATTGTTTCCTGTAATGTGAGTATTCTACATGGTGGTAAAACCTTATTGTAAATGCATGTTACATTGCTACAAACGTACAGTTATAATGTATGCTAACAAAACAATTTCAGAATATTTTCTATCACAGGCAACAACGTTTATACAGTTTCCTGAAACAAATCGATGGGTATTAAAAATACATCTGCATTTTTCTCATATATATTAATTAACTATAAAAAAATATAATTCAGTGTAGGATTTAGAAAAACTTAGTGGTTTCTTTTTCAATATTATGGTACATCATCCATATACAGGTATGTATACACACGATTATAAGTTTTACAGCGAAATCGAGAGTGAAATATCAATTTTTCAAGTGGGTTTAATTTCAATTAGATTGTCAATTTATAATAAATTAGTGAAATAAGAAATTCGAATTCTAAATGTAGCACATCAAAATTATTTTGTAATACCTTGAAATTGCTAAAATCTACATCTAAATCGTTAATAATAATTTTAGTAAAGCTCTTAGTAAAGCCAGTCTAAATTTTCGAGAGTTTCAAGGAATTACAAATTAGTTTTCTAGCTTGCAAAATATAATTTTAATTTTAAAACATAAGTTAAAGTACGTCTTGCAGTCTGATAATTGTATATACATTAGTCAGCACTATTAACTTCATATAAATCTTTCAGGGTTTAAAGTTTAAGCGAATTTTTTTTTTTTTTTTTTGAAATCGTTTAAACTCTTTGGATAGCATCTAATGAAAGCTTAAAAATGAGGGTAAAAATCACATGTCAAATTTAATTACATGTATAAAAAAGTAAAAAAAAGCCTTTATAATTGTTTAATTTCTAGCTTGTATATAAAAACATCATTTGCTAAATTTTACAATTTCAAATAAATAAATTTCATTCCAAAAAACAGTGTACAATTTCTTTTATGAACGTATAAATGTTCATATTTTCAACAGCAAAAACATTAATAGCATTAGTAAAAAAAAATATTTAGAAAATTGACTAAGTCACTCAATATTTTGAGAATTTTAGTAATTAAATAAATTACTACATAGCACTTTTGTGATAAACAATAAAGATAGCAATAGCAACCAGTAATGTCTTTTTAAGACAACTCGTAATTTTATCTTCTGTATAATAATTAATCACCAATTTTTCAAAGGGTTTTCAAAAGTCAAAACCCCTTCCACTTTTTCAATTTTTCAGTATTTTTTAAAGTAATCGTGTTAAATTGTAAAATACGGCGTTAATACTGCTACGCCTTAGTTTTTAACCTTACAATCTAATAAACTCTAGCTTCTACAATAGGTTACATATATATATACAAATCATCTTAATTTATACAATACAATGTTTCAGGTCATTGTGTATTAAAACTCGATGTATGGGGTGAAACGAATTCGATATTTCTATAGTGCCTTGATAGGAATAATAAGAATGTTTCAGAACATTAATTTGCATCATTACACATATTTTTCTCCAGTCATCGTGTAATAATAATTAATCGTGTTAATTCGAGTTACAAATTATTTTAAAGTGAATTTACACCTGAAAACCTAGAGTTCTAAAATATTCGAGAATTTACTTTAGTGTATTCAAAATACAATGGGTATAAATTGAATTTTTTACAATTGTAACTAAAATGTTGATTAAAGGTGTTGAAACCAGTTCCTAAACTTAAAATGAAGAGATCGAATTTTTATTGTAGAATTCAGACTCAACACCCTTAATTTAAAAGATTATAAAGATATTTTTAAAAGTGTATTATTTTAAATTATTTATGTTTTATGTAAAAGTATTTAAGAACTTCCAAATAAAATATACCCTTAAAAATGGAAAAATGTTTAGAACACCAGGCGAATTTCTAACGCTTAGCTTATTCAGAGAATCTTTACGTGAACTCGAATTATTTTAATATTTTATTTTCTACCCTAAATTCATTAAGGAAGCACACACACTCCTTACTATTATTATTATCAAAACTTTTCAAGCTACACTCAGTCTCGTTGCACTTTTTTTCAAGAATTTAGCTCAAAATAATAGGAATTAATTTATCAAAATTTCATCCTGTGATTTATATCGAATCATTTTCAAAAATCAAATCCTTGGATGGAATGCTTTCACTGGAAGCTTTCTACTGTATCTTAAGTTTAATAATACAATCTCGTATCTGGAATAGTCGCTGGGAATGTATCAATTTTTCTTTCAAAAACTCGAGCAGACATTTCTCCTCTTAAAGGTGTTGGATTTAGGTTCTAACTTTTCAATTCCATTTCCTCATATTCATCAATAGGTATTAGACATCTTTTCTATTAGGTATCTTTTCGCTATGTAGACTTATTCTCTTTGAAAATAGAAGTATGGCTATAGAGCGAAAAAATGTTTAATTTTAATACATTTTACGTGAAACGAGAGGTTAGAACATGGATTCAGCAACCTTAATATAATACAGTTCATCATTTACAAAAGAGATTCGATGTAATACTGACCGTAAAAAGATCTCTGCTTATATACAATTTTTGTTGCAAAAATTCTCTTCAGAGTACAGACTTGAAAAGAAAAGAAATTTTCTAAATCTAAATTAAATTAAGGGTCCTGGGCTCAAGTTCTATCCTCAAATTCTCATCTCTCCATTTTACTTAACGAATATTAAAAATATATATTTATAAAGTAAACTGAAGAAATCGAATTTTGAAGTTGGTACTTGATTCCAACACCTTTAAGAGCAAGTCTTTTTACAAAGCGGTACTTTCTATTGGAGATGTACACCGATTGGGGGAATGACACTTCTCAGAGTGAAACAGTTCAGGAATTTCGTTGACATCTGTCAACTTGTCTAAGTCAAGTTCAGAGAAAAAATCACTTTTCATAGTACCAACCGCACTATCCAACTCAAAACTGTCTTTTCTCTCTAACTGAACCAAGTCAGGTGAATTTTTAAATCTATTTTCTATAACCTTAAGTCTACTTTCAAGAATACTCTTCAAGTCCCTTTCCTCTGGATTCGAAAAACTATCACGAGATTCCACATTAGTTGGGAACTTTTGGCAAGATTTTGGACACTTCGATTCTTCATTTTTGTTCCCTTCGTAGTAAATTTCTTCCTTTTGATTCCTCTTAACTTCTGAATTCTCATTCGAATTCGAATCATCCCTCGAAAAAGCACTTTTTGTTGTTTCCTTCGTTGGAGATATTTTCGTCCTCCTCAAGTAACATCCAGTCGATTTCGAGTGCATAGAATCATCCACAGAACCTTTCTTTAAATCATTTTCCTTCGAGTTCGAGTTATTTCGTCGACAAGTTTTGTTTTCTTTCTCCGTTTTATTTTCCTTTTCAGAAGGTGGTTTTGATTTGCTGATCTGCCTAAGATAAGTACCAACAATATTGCTGGCATTTGGTGTCTTGAATTTTATTTTATCCTGACATTGTGATGTCAGAGGATTATTTATTTTATACTTATTCTCACTTCCGATTTGTTTAGAGACATTCAGATCCATTCCGGGGTCTATATTTCCCACGTATTTCATTTTTTCGAGAGTAGGTTTAACATCCTCGCAATCGTTCTCTCGTGAATTTTCTTTGGTAACATCTATAGGATTTTTATTATTATCCTTGCTTCTATTGTGTTGTCTCAAATACCGTCCACTAAATCCACTAATATCCGGGGAGACAAGAACAGATTCTTTCTTCTCTCCTGAAAACTTTCTGCCCCTTCTTCCCAAATTTCCTGCACACTCTTGGCTATTTTGCCTTGAATACTTTTCCCTCGTGATAGTTTCTGGTTCTTCTAATGAGGAACGCTCTGGAGAAATTTCTCTTTCTAAAGTACTATCGTTACAACCACCTCGTTTTCTTTCCTGATGAACCTGACCTTCTGTGATCGGTTTCAACTGAGGAGCTAGAGTCTCAGGAGTTGTGGACTCACTACTGCTAGGACTCGGCCCTGTGTAATGTCTGATATCGAATTCAAGATCGTAAGGCAAAGGCACTCCCACGGATAGGTGCATTGCTAAACCTTCTAGCCAGACTTCCATGATTTCGAAAGGTGGCCTCTTATCTGGATTCAAATCACAACAGAGAAATGCTATCGTGTAAAAAGTCTCCGGACAATTGGTGCAAAATTTTTCTTTGAAAACGTGTTTGTTGAGGCCAAAGTCGGAGGACCTGGGAAGGTAGTCCGGATCGGCTTGGACTCGACCTATTATTTCACAGACAACAATACCAAAACTGAAGATGTCAACTTTCTCATCGTATTTGTTACCCTTCATCATTTCAGGAGCCATCCAGTAAGGATTTCCCACCACGGTGTATCTTTTCTTGCGTTCTTTTTTCGAAGATCGTACCTCACCATCGGAATGTCTGCTGATCTTTCTTTTATCGAGAGCACTTCCGTTTTGCATTATTCTAGCGAGACCGAAATCAGCAACAACGACAGTTTTATCCTCGCGAACAAGACAGTTGTGAGAATTTAAATCTCGATGGATAATATTCATGGAATGTAGGTAAGCCATACCGGCTGCGATGTCTTTTGCGAAGGAAGTTCTTTGTTCCCATGGCAAGGGCTCATTGCTATCGTGGAGTAATTCTCGAAGAGTACCACCGGCTATGAATTCAGTGACGAGATGTAACTTTTTATCTTTATAGAGGACGCCGATGAAGCGAAGAACGTTGTTGTGATGTAGAGAACGAAGAACTGCAACCTAGAAAGAGTCAGTGTCAGAGGTTAGATTTCAAACTCTTCGTTTTACATATAAAAACCGATAGAGAGCGAAACAAATATCTAATTACAATATTTATTAAGTAAAATGAAGAAATCGAATTTTGATGATGGAACTTGGATCCAACGCTCTTAACTTATGAACACCTTATTGGTGGATATATTTTTGAACTTCAAACAGTTGTTTTACCTCTTTTAAAAAATTCTTTTGCGCTTCTTCGTCAACTCTATACAACTCCTTGAGCACCATAACTTCATTCGTATCTCGATGAGTGACTTTATAAACTTGACCGAAAAATCCCTTTCCCAAAAGCTCACCCTTGACTAAATCGCTCGCTCTGAAAATCCTTTGGTTTTTTGGTTCCACTCGAAATGATCTGGTTCGACTTAAATCGCAGGTGTTGTTTGGAGAAGTACTAAAAGAATAATTTCAATTACAATTACATTTTAAATATGTACTCATTTAAATATTACAAATTTTTTTAAATATTTAAAAATGGTTTTTCTTACCCATCAAGTAATCTTGACATAGAACTACTTCGTTCCTTATGTGCTGGGTCTTTTGTTCGTTTCAACTGCCTGCTTCTTGTTCCACTGATATATCCCTCATCTCTTCTTTTGAACATCCTCTCTTTACTATCAGGACTTGTTTTAGGACTCGATGTTATCATCGTGGACGGAATATTCGAGAAAGTAGGCCTTCGAGAAACCGCATCTGGATCGTGTTCTATCGTTAACTAAACAGAATGAAGCATATATTTATATGTATCAATTATCAACATAATTATGTCTTAATTCTGATAAATGTTTGTATTTGATCAATATCAATACCTGCAAAACGGAATCTGAATATCGTATCAAATTTTCTATACTTTCGATAGGTTGATCTTTAACAGGTGTTCCGTTAACTTCCAAGATTCGATCTCCAATATGTAAAGACATAAGATCACTGGACATATTCAGCCTGAAATTAGTTAAAGTGTTACCACAATTTTCTATTATTAAAATAAATGGAAAAGTTGCGAAATTAACAATCTTTTTGAAACTTTATTTTTCGTCATTAATATCGCAAGTCTTTTTCCAATAATTCTTGTGCAAAGCATGTTTGAATTAGATGACGTGCAGTTTTCTAGGTGCAGGTGCATTTTGGATTGAAGAGTGCACATTTCCTCCTAAACTCCTATATACGAAATCACTAAATATAAATAAATATGACTCCACAATAAAACAGGATTTAATGATAAAGTAGATGCATTCCAGGGTAAAATTTCAAATTATTTCTGAAAATGAAACGTGCTCTATATCCTGTACTTTTTTACAAACTAATTAAATCTACAGAATATTTTTTAATTAAGTATGCAACACAAGGTGCAATATTAATCTGAAGAGTTAAGCATTATTTGTTATACTAAAACACAATGTAATTTTTACGAAATGTTTCAAAAATTTTGAATAACTTTTAGAATATATTGTCGTTTCCTTGCCTCATGCAAATTAAAAAAAAAATATGAGGCTAATGCTAGCGTAAATGTAATATTAGGTCCAGTAATTAATTAATTAAATACGAGACAAAAAAGCACATTATTTACTGTTTTAGAGTACCTATGATTAGAGAAGTGGCAGCATAGCCTAAAGAGAACCTCCATCACAGAGGCCACCAGCTTACAGATCTTTCCACGAACATTTTTCATTAACCTGTATTTTAGTGCAGAGTTATTAAAGGCTGAGCATTAGTATTAACCCTTAAATATCCGATCATGCAATTTCCTTACTATTTAATGAACATTTATTTACTGACAACAATTTAAAGCAGATTTTAGGATATTTAAGAGTTCTTTCTCTCTTCTTATATTCCTACTTTGATAGATTTATAAACTTAGGTCTACGCTTTACCCTTTGCATATTTTAATAAATACATAATAATCTTAATTTGCACTAATCTAATTCAAAAGACTTGAAATATCAGTCTACCTATATTTATGTTAAATATTAGTGCTCGTAAGCGTTAATACGCGAATTATTAAACCCGCATCAAATTATCTTTGTCCTTCCATGTTGAATTAATCATTAATCCGATCCTTAATTAATCTGCACTGCATTGATAAAGACTCATTATAACGTATTATCAGACGAGATTTATTGCTCGACGCAGCAATCGCTGCTGAGTGTTTATATACTTTTGTTAAATTAAGTCGTACTCACTCAGAGATACGAAGTAATGCACCTCCACAACTTCGAGGACTTGGTGTTGTATCTAATGTTAGCCTTATGCCTCTCTGTTTTTCGAAATCACTCGTGTTTGGAGGGATTTCCACCAGTCGAATACTGTGAGGCTTCCTTGCAAAAGGATGATTGGCAGTTCGATTTAACGGTTTCATTTGTCGTTTGTAGCACACTCCACAGTAAAGTTTAGATCTTTCGACGAGAGCATAACTTTCTCCATCGCCTATGAAAGCAGCACAGGAAGTGCAGGCAAAACATTCTGGATGAAATTTGTGATCACCTGCCAACATGACAGGTCCGGTGATGACCTGACCACAACCTTGGCATGCTTCTCCATAAGCTGCCCAGTAGTCGTCTTTGCAGAAGAGCAAACCATCTTTTTCGAAATACCAGGATGATAATCCTGCATCGCATGCTGAGCACCTGTAATTTTTCAAAGCATCCATATCCATTTATAATTCTCTTATTTTTCTTGGAATTCAACATCAACAAAAGTTAAATTATTTCTCATAAGAATTAGTTTACACTGAATTGGACAAAATAAATTTTGAGATTTGGATGTAAACCCAACACCATTAAATAGATATTTTATTTTACCGAAAGCAGTCAATATGCCATTCTTGGTTGAGGGCTTGGACGAATTCGTCATCGTCAATGACATTTAAACAACCAGCACACGTTAAAATTCCGACTTCTCCACCTCCAGGATCTGTAAAATAAAAAAATCTATTTAAAAAAATAGAAACATAAATGTAAACTGTAACTATTAATACCCAATTAAAAAAGATTCCTTCTCTTTTTGAGTGTACGAATGAGGTGAGGGGGTTGCAAAAAGTGTGAAATGCGAAATTTGAAACATTTTATGCCTTGTTACATGCAGTAACAGTAAAGAAATCTCTAGACTCTACAAAAAAGTAGAACTGCTTGTTGTCAAATTTCAACTGTCAACTACGCAGTTACTACTATAGAGAAGAATAATAAAATGTGCATGATATTTGAAATCAAAGTTCTTCACTCATGAGAAAAAAGTAAAAGGAAACAAATGCTATACGATGGATCACTAGAAACAAGATCTTTGTAGAAGGACAGGACGCCCACATGTTTAGTAACGTCAAGTCAAAAGCGACTTATTCACTGTAGACCCCACGACATTTTGTCACGCATTTTACTTTTTCCTGCTCAAGATGTACAAAAGCTTTTAAAGTTTTCTGTATTATGATTCATGGTTAATGATTGTAGCTACACAAAAGCACACATGGTAAAATAATTTACCATTTATTGAAACTTCATCCATCACGGCATCTACTTCCTCGCACTTTTTTCACTTTCACGTTCGCTCACGCGAGACAATTAACAGTACAGTAAAGCACAACACATTCATGCAATACGATCAATCCTGTGAAAAGAAATCAAAGCGCGAGAATTGCTTTTTTATTATTTAATAAAGAAAGCGTCCACATCTCTTGTTGTTACTATAATTGTTATTCGTATTCTCGTTTCAGATGATGTCACCGTCATCGATGTCACTAATGTTTCGTATGATGTATTTATTTACTTGGAGGCACATAAAACATGTTCGGAACATCTCGAGACAGACACTGCTGCCAATCTTTTAAAATTTAGCTGTCAAAGAATGTGTTTAATTATTTGTAAAGAAATTATGGTTGTGGTATTTATATTTGACTAAGTTATTGATAATAATTACTTAAAGTTATTTGTAATGGAAATTTGCACATAATTCGTGAAATCTTTAGAGTTCGAGAGAAATATATTATGGGAGATTATGACCTTCTAATATTGTATTGGCAGCACTGAAAACGTTATGGCGTAATCTCCAGGGCCGTCGTTACCGCGAAATTTCAAGGGGCATCAGGAGATATACGGACAACTGGTATAGAAATGTAGTTTAGCAATAAATTATGTTGAACTAGAGGAGGGGACTTCTCAACCTATGTATATATAACCTACAGATATGGATTTTTAAGAATTCTATAACTTTTAAAATTATTTATAAACAAAATTAATAAAGGTCGAATACGGATAGAAAATAACTTTTATTGACTGTATATAAATATCCTATCCTAATATCACGTAGTTCATTTTATTTGCAACAAATCTCCTTTAAAAATACAAATTTAATTTACTTTCCTTTCTCTTTCTCAAATTTCTGTCTTAGAAATTTAAGTCCAGCCGTAATTCTCTCTGAGTCAATATTATTTTGAACATTCATTGAAGTTAAATTCTTATTAGATATCTGCTGCATGGAAGTCGATGATGCCTTTGGAGAAGGAGGTAAAGGTATCATGGAAAGAGGAGTATTTTGAGGCAAAGGTAAATCTGCAGGAGGCATTGGTCCGATTATATCAGAATCGTCACTTTCCTCATCTAACTCAAATCTTTTTTCATGCCATAAAGATTCATTTTCACTCTTTGAAGATGATGCAATAATTGAAGGAGATTCATTTGTAGCTGGTAATTCTGTAGAGATCGGCATTGGTCCAATCACTTCGTAATCGTCATATTCATTATCCTGTAAAAAAAAAAAAACATTAAAATCCCTTGAATGCAATTTATCGCAAAATGAAGAGATCGTATTTTAAGACTAGAACTTATAATTCAAGACCAATTTTAAGTATGGAATTCCTGAGTGGTCAAATGCAATTTTAAAATGCAAAATCCACTTACCGATTCTCTTTCTGGCAAGACAACTTTATCGATCGGCGAATTCTTAGTTACATCTTTAAAATCTCCTCTCCTGTCTTCTTTAAACTCAAAACTTCCAAACTCTGTGCAACCAGCACTTTGGAAACCAGCATAAGTTGGAGCAAATTCACTCAACCTATCCTTCCTTCTCTTATCAATCCATTCCTCCTGAGACATTTCTCTCCAGTGAGCTCGTTTTCCTAATAATTCTCCAAAAGCTTTTACTTTATCCTCAATAACATTGAAACGATTTTCCAATTCATTTATCTCCTTAGATCTTTCCTTCTCTCCATCTGAAACTTCTTCCTCAACATCCTCGGAATTCTTGGTATCATTCAAAGTCTCCATCTCATCTTCTGGCAATTCTGGAGGTAAACCTGCTCTAATCCGTTGACGAATCCTCGCAACTCTTAACCGATTCTGTTCCAGTTTCTTCCGCGCCTCCTTCAAATCTTGCACTTCCAATTGCTTTTGCTTAGTTTCCCTTCTCAATTTTTCAAGATTTGCTTGTTGTTTTTGCCTCTCGTCCTCATCTAAAGAAAAATTATAATAACCAACGCCATGAGCACGAGCTTCATCAAAAAGAACGTCCTGATAATGTATATTAACTTTATTAGCGAGTTTCTTTGTTTGCTCCTCCCATTTTTTTCTCATAATTTCTATTTCAGGTTCCCGTTGGGGTTCTTCTATTTTTTCTTCCACGTCCAACTCTAGTTTTTCTGCTGTAGGTGGTTCTTTGGAAATTTTCTGTCTGAGTAAATGATCTTTTTCACGCATTTTCGGAAGGTCTTCTTTCAAACACTTTCTCGTTCTACCGAAACAGTCCTGATATTCCACAAAATCGTCATCCGAATCGTAATTTTCATTTCTAATGTCATCTTCACTCTCGGACATTTTTGGTTCTGAATCAGGTTTTTGGGAAAAGTCAACGAGAAAAATATTATTTGGATCAGAACGAGATTTTTGTAATTTATCGTACAACCTTGATTTCGCCTCGAGCATCAATTCTGATTTTTTTAGGGCATTGATGTCTTCAACTTCCGTTACTTTTGGTGACTCGTCAACTTTTTTATCTGATTTTTTAACTTTAACTTTTTGTTTTTGAAGTTTTGAGATATTTTGTACTGGACCTCTTGTTTTTAATTCTTTAACTTCGAGTTGTTTTCGTAAGACCTCAGCCTTTAAACCCACTAGAGAAGAATGATCGACGGTTATTTTTCTTGAGTCGTTCATTTTTTTAATGCTATATCAATTATTCTTTTCTAAATAAAAATAGCAATTTTTTTGACAATTTAAAGCCTTTCAAGAAACGCAAGGAACACACATTTCAAGGTTATGTTTGTTATGTTTTTAAAGTATGTAGCCCATGCCATAAAATATAATGACATAGAGGGTTTATCGAAACCATTTTTAATTCGAAAATATGAAAACAATGAAAACTGAGGGCGCGATTTGGCGGAATTTTTAACTTATTAAATACATACATATATATATATATATATACGACATTTTCGCTTGAATTTGAACTTTAAATTCCTAATAGCTTTCAAATTCTCTTGTCTTATAAATTCAACAATTTATATACAATTTTTTCTTAATTATTTGACACAAAATATTTGATAATCGTATTCAAGAATCGAGTTCAAATTTGCCGGTGTATAGCTCCGAATCAGGGGCGTTTAGAGATTTACGGGGCCCCCCAAAATATGATCATTTTATGAATATAAATAAAAACTATGTTGTTATTTTTATAACTTATTATCACAAATATTGTTCCTTTGGTACTTTTATAATATTAAAAAATACAAATTATTATATAATTAAAAATTCTTTTTTCTGGATTTTGCAGAATATGATATTTTTTTATTCAACGTCGCGGGGCCCCTTAATCCGCCACTGCTTCGAATTCCCTATCGAATTTCGCATCTAATTCAATAATTTCCTGACTTAACCAGAATGACTCCATTTTGAAATTCTTTCAATCTTCCGAAGAGGTTAGCGACGTATTGTTGAGAAACGTGGTCAGAAAACTGTCATCGAGAGTAAGAAAAACTCGAATTTGTTGTCAAAAAGAAAAGAAGTTTTGATTTTTTGAAATGGCTACAAGAGGCCAGTCTCGGAGAATCCCGGAATCGGAGCCACGTATAGATTATGTTCAATGTGATGGATTGGTGGTTATGAAAATGGTGAAGCATTGTCATGAGGAATCCTTAAGCAACATGGACGTTTCCCAGGGTGCCCTTTTAGGTTTGGTGGTTCAAAATCGCCTGGAAATTACAAATTGCTTCCCTTTTCCCAAGAGCGATGATCTCATGGATGAGGAAGAATATCAACTTACTATGATGCGCAGACTACGAAGGTATCTTAGTTTTATTTATTTTTACTGAAAATTATGTTCTCTTAATTATATTAATCTGCTTTGTTTATTGACATATATTATTTTAATCACCCAGTGTCAATTTTTGTTTGATATTCGAATAACAACTAGTAGAATAAAATTGTTTTTATTTTCAGAGTGAACGTCGATCATTTTCACGTTGGTTGGTACCAGAGCGCAGATGTTGGTAATTTCTTGAATATGTCTCTGCTGGAATCTCAGTATCACTACCAAACGTCCATCGAGGAATCCGTCGTCGTGATATACGACACTGCTAAATCTGCACGAGGATTTTTGACTCTGAAAGCTTATCGTCTGACACCGCAAGCGATTAAAATGTATAAAGAGGGAGAATTCACACCTGAAGCTTTGCGCACACTTAAAGTAGGTTACGAGTCTCTTTTCATTGAACTTCCTATAGTCGTCAAGAACAGCAACTTGACCAACGTTATGATGTCTGAATTGGAAGAAATGATCCCAGAAGAATTAGGAACAAAGCATTTGGATCTCGGAACTGCCACCGTCTTGGAAACTCAACTACGTTGCTTGATGGATCGCGTTGATGAGCTTAATCAAGAAGCAATCAAATTCAACAGATATCAGAGCTTGGTGGTTCGTCAGCAACAAGACAAGAACAGGCTTCTTCTTAAAAGAGCTCAAGAAAATGCTGCTAGAGCTGCTAAAGACGAACCTCCTCTTCCTGATGATGATATTAATAAGTTAATCAGACCTTTACCTGTTCCAGCAAGATTAAACCCCATGATCGTTGCTGGACAAATTAATACTTATAGTCAGCATATATCTCAATTCTGCGCACAAAGTTTAGCTAAACTTTACATTACTCAGAGTCTCCAAAGTGCTAAGGAGTCCAAATCCTCGAATTGAGAGTCTGATTTACTACAGTATTCTGATTCAAGAAACTTTTTGTAAAAAAAAAGATACATAAACATTCACTTTCGTTGTGATAACGAACATTTCTCTGGAAAATAAAAATATTTAAAAATGTTCAACATTTGTTATTTATTTATTACGTTACATTTTTTAACTTTTAAGAATGTTTTTTTTTTTTGATATTTTCAATTTGTTTATGTTATGTTAGGATTTGAATTTCGCACTAGTAATTGGTAGTACTGATTAAAACTTCGAAAGGTTGACAGCAGTTCATTCAATTTTTTTGTCAGTTTTTGTTTTGATTACGTTTAACGGGTTTCAAGTGTTATTATTGTTCATATTTTTGTTATTAAAAGATTAAAACTGATTGTTTACTTCTATCGAAATGGAATATACCGATCAACATAAAGCTTTTCTTCAAATCTTTCTACAACAAGGAATTCTTTTGAATCGAGATGCTTCTGCGATAGCTGTGCAAGTATTTAGTAAGCATAACCTATAAAATTCACATCAAGTCCTCAAGTTTTCAATTTTATTTATATATATATATTCGTGTAGTATTTTTCAACTTTTCTTTTATTGAATCTTTAACACATTCGAATCAGTTAGTAAAAATATGTTAATCAATCTAACAAGACATATGCAAATTATTTTATGTATATACTCATCAATCTTTATCATTTTGGAGAAATTTATTAGCCGGTGTGTCTTCATTCTTTATTTTTTTCACGTAAAGCCCGTAATTTTATATGTAATTTTATAAGCCCGTATATTTTAAATGGCAAAAAACGAATTTTTAAGTTTACTTAAATTGTATTTAAGAAAAATTTGTATCTAGATTTGGTGATATTTCTTCTAATTTACAGATAACAATACTGCCGTTTCGCAACATGCTCTTATTATAAATGTCCAGTTGAATGTTCTATGCATGTCATTAAGGTCCATTAAATGCGAACACACTGGCGAAGAATATTGGGTACTTGCAAACAACCTACTTGATGATTTAACGAAGTAAGTTACTTGAAAAACTGAGATAATAAATTGCATATCTAGTTATTAATATTTTTAAAAGTGAGCTGAATATTTCAAAAATTTAATTAATTTAAATCTACTCTACTATCTCTGTAATCTTAGTAATTAAGAAAAACTCGATTTCAGGTTCCATCCCGAATTTCAACAGGGTCAGTTGGAGTTGCTTAGAAAAATATACTCTGAAATAATCACCTCCAGTGATAAGAATATTTCAGGGACAGATTGTCTGAATTTATGCTCAACGTTAGAAAACAAACTAACGAAATACGCCGCTCAAGATCTCTTGGACGAAATGGTTTCAGGAAGGTGGTTTTATTATTCGGTATAGTAAAAATTTATGAAATAGAACTTATAGTGAAAAATAATGCACTTAATTGTCAGGAACTGTGATAATATTTTATACACTTTTTTGCAGAAAGGTTTTTATTACATGGGCGTACGAAGCATTGGCCAAATGAATCATTATTTTAAAGCCACCTATGAAGATTCTCTAACGAACTGTGTCTTGTGCAAACAAATTGTTTTTTACGTAAGTTTAAAAATCGAATGAAAATATTGTATAAAGATATGTAGTTTTTTGCTAAATGAAAAGAGACGTGGTTAATAAAATAAATTACTTTTTATAGGGTCACACGTGCCAGAAATGTAACATGGTCTTGCATAATTATTGCTTACTAAACTACGCAAAGATTCGAAAACCACTGAAGTGCCCCCAGTGCTCAAAGCCGATGCCCGACGTCTCTATTGATGATTCCCAAGGTATTTTCAAATTATAATCTTGGGATTGGGAATTTTTATTATTTAAGTATTAATTTTTCAACTTTATAACAGTAAAAACACATAGTTTTTTAAAATACTTTGTTAATGAAAATCCGTTGAGATTAAACAATTTTGATTTAAAAATATTCAAAAACAAATAACATAATAATTTCAAGTTGAAATATTTACAATTGAGAAATTTTGTTTTATGGATTGTAAATACAAAATTTGAAAACTTTAACAATATTTACCGGAAGTTTAGAAATAGGCGAAAGAAAATAAAATTTTAAGGGTAATTTTCCAGCTTTAGTCGAAACTTTAACTAAATTTTTAAATTTCAGATTGTGAAAAAAGAAACTTCCTTATCGACGACGGCAGTGACGATAGTGAAGAAAAAATACCGCCAGTGAAAAAGAGACGCACTAGACATCATTAACTATTAGATAATCACGAGTTTTTTTAAAAAGAATGTTCATATCAAGAAGGTATTTCAAAGTTTATATTTTACCAATTGTCAGTATTATAATTAAGAAAACGATGTCCATTAACATAATATTATAATAAACATTCTAATTTTTTTTAAATAATTCATTAAATATTTGTAACTTAAAATTATCTTTTATTTGTATAACAAATAATCATCACGTAAATTATAGTGATGTACAATTTTTACTAAAATAGTAGTAAATATTGATCAAAATTAGATTATTAAAAAAACTTGAAAGAAGAATATAATTTTCAACAGTGAATCAAATTTTTTTTTCGAGATTGAAAATAAGGACTGCACATTTTTATTGAGATTCAATTATTTTGCTACAATTATGCAAATTTTACCACTCAAGAACGCCGGGACAGTATTTTTCAATAAGACCTTCGTAATAAGGCCACAGTTTTTCAATATCAGGAATAGCGCCGCTCTTGGTGTAGAGGTCGAATTGACTGCAAAAGAAAAATTCTTTTAAATGTTGCAAAAATTTAAAGGTGTTCAGCTGAAGTTCTAAACGCGAAATTATATCTCTTCAATTTACTTAACAAATATGATGATTAGATATTTTTGCACTTCTACTTTAAAAAATGGTAACGCTGTAGAGCAAAAAAGTATCTGTTTCTAATATTCGTTGAATATAATGGAAAAATTGATATATTATAGTCAATGATATATTTTATATTTCTATTTTTAATTTATTTCTTTATTAGCTAAGAACTTACTTGAATTCTAAGATCCATTTCATCATATCCAAGTCTTTAGGGGTGCAAAAGTGCATATAATCTTTTGTAGCATGCCATGGATAAAATGAGTGGTAGCGAATCATGGCCAAACCATGTTCAGGAATTTTGGCTTTATTGTGCTTCAATACTCGGTACAAGTATTCATCGTGTCCCCAGGACATCATCAAGTTATTGATGCCACATTTTGGCTTGTACATTCCATATTTGGTGCTAAAATAAACATTTATATTTGTAATATGTATGTATATTATAATATATATGTATATTATACCTATATAAATATTTTTTAGCTTACTTGTAACGCTCATCTTTTCCATCGGGATTGTTCTCGAAACTTTTTTCTCTAAATGCAATAGAATCAGCCCAAGCGCAACCAACTGGAAAAGTGTCACCAACAACAGCCCATTGTGGTTCTCCATAAAAAGCCATTACCTGAAATGAAAAATCGTTTAAGAAGTTTCTTCCAATTTAATAAATAACATTTTTTAAACATTTAAATTAGAAATTTGTTAAATTTTTAGGCATGAATCAATTTCTAATATGTAGAAGATTTTTCGATATTATTTGATCGCTCAACCAGAGAAACTAACAATTTATTATGCTAGTTTATGAATAATTATTCAAGTAACTCGAAAATTTGTTTATAGAATTAATATGGAAAATATTTCACCTTTCCAAGATCGTGAATTAGTCCTACAAGATGAAACCAATCTAAATCTGGATGTTTTTCTCTGATGCTTTCGGCTGTTTGGAAAGCATGAACAATATTTGGCAAGTTCGTATCAGGATCACTTTCGTCTACGAGGTCGTTCAGTCTAACTAGAGCATCTTTTATTGTACTCTTGAATTTGTTAAATTGCAGCCATTCTGCCATTCGAGCTAGAAAAATATTTTTATTAGTTCTTAAGATTCAAAATAATTGTATCTTTTAAGCTTTTAAATAATTTAAACTAGATTTACTTTAAAAAATTAGACTAATATATTATTAAATTTAATACTCACATCGAACAAAGTCAACAGTTTGATATGTGTGCATATTGTAGTAGGTTTTTCGAACCCGTTCCTTGATTGGATCGCTATCATCTTCTTCAAAGACTCTGAATTGACTCTCTAATTTTCCATCATAGATAGGCTCTGGACGATACTTATCCGAAGGATCCAATAGCGAAGGTGATTGAATCTGGGTCTAAAAATTTCCAAAATAAAACTATTATTATACACGGAGAAAAAAAGCAGCGTTTGAAACGACGCTTATTCGTCGTTTAAAACTACGAGTCTTGATCGTCGTTCAAAACGACGAGAATTGTAGATTTCGATTGTAGATTGTTATTAACGTTCTATAATTTTTTTTAATTTATATTTTAGATGTTCTAGAGATTTTATAGACTTTTTTTATACTAAAAAATCTTTAATGAATAATTTCTTAGTCAGTATTTCCGCTATTTCTCATCCATTTTTGGAACAAACTCAACCTTTAATTTAAAAAAACTGAACTTTAAAATTTTAATAAATTTAGAAATTTTCTTAATTTGAAAATGAAACAGACTTCCCTTTTTTTCTTGAATCAAGTTTTTATTTTTAACATACAGATATAAAAAAATCCGCAAAAATATCAAACATAAGACAAAAGATTTTTTTTATAATTTAAAACTCTCAAAAAGTATTTTTAAACCATTTGCTTTGTAAATAAATTATTTAGAGCCTTTTTAAAAACAATTTTCTTTAAACTGATTCTTGAATTTTACTTATTAATTTATTAAGAAGTATTAATTATTTTTTCGCACTTATAGACAACTTTTGAATTATAATAGAATTAAAATTGAATTTTCACGATTTACTGAAATTTAATTTATTTAAATTCTAATAAAGTACTTACAATTACTCTTGAAGCCATTCTTTCGATATAGTAATGTTCCTTAGAGAGCACTCGATATGAACTGCGTAAGTTCTAGCAGCGACAGAACTTATAAACTGAAAGATATCACCTCTGACCCAAGACAAAAAGAGAGCTGCCAGAGATTTAAAACTTATTCTTTCGTGAACTATATCTTTCTATGTTGGTTTTAATTTCTACATTCTCATCAGGGAAATTTTATATAAAACTTGATCCTCCCCTGTTTTCATTAGATCTTCATATTTCTTCACACGTTTACAGTTTTTAAATGTTCAAAAATGAAGATCAATTTCTTTAATTTTCTCTTTCTTTAATTCAATTTCAATAATCAGTCATATTGAACAAGATTTCAAAAAGTTCTTATCGTAGAATATATACCATTATTAGTCCCACCCATTAATATTAACTTCAAATAATAATTAACCGTCTTTTTTTTTAATGGGAATATTTTTAAGTTCAACTCGTTAACACTGGTTGAAATAAAGATAACATTGGCCTTTCAAGTATCAATGACGTGATTTCAGACCTCTGTGCAAAAAATTTGAGTTATCAACTTATGAGAAAAAAAAGCTGACGAAATTTTTTACTTGATAATAATTAACAAAATTATTCTAAAACATAAAATAATTAAGTATAAAGTAATAAATTGCAAACCTAAGAGAATTCGAGAAACCTGCCCCAGAAATTAATAAAACTCAACTTTTTTTTTTCAAAAAATGAATTTTCGAATTACCTCCAGTTTCTATTGCAAATATTACGTAAATTTGAAGCAAAATAAGCAAAACTAGAAATTTTTTATCAAATCTGTGAGAAAGTACGAATTTTTACATTCTCATCAGAGAGAATGTATTATATTTGGGTAAACTTTGACCATCTCATTTTTTATAGTACATAGTTGGGGGTGGTTTAATCATCAATGGATCATATCTCGTTAAAAAAGAATTGGGTATAATTCAAAGTTTTTTTTTCACTAAAGGGAAGCTTTTTGGAAGGTTTCTCCGTAAATCAAGGGAATTTCATTTTTTTCAGTCACTCTACTCTATATACATAAATACTTCTATTTAAAAACAGAATTCATTGCTATATATAAGACATAATGTTATATATGATAGAAGAGTCGCAAAGAAAGTTTATTGACGGAAAACTTTCTCAGACAACATATTATTATTGACCTCTGAGATAACAAGTTTCATAATTTTCCAACATTGAGCAAATGTTATCAAAGTCTTATCTTTGAGGAATTTTCAATTATTTCATAATCTTAATATTATCATAATTGCTGAGAAAAATTAACTCTAGTTTTTGAAGAACTATATTTTTATAAACTGTATTTATTATATTGATTTTAAAATAATTAAAGAAATATTTTGTTCAAGTAACACGAAAATTTGTTTATAGAATTAATATTAGTTAATTATTAATTAATTAATTAATTAATTTCTCTGATTTAGGATAGAGGAGGTTGAACGAATATTAAAGCCAAACAGATTGGTGACTTCTAGAAATATTTACAGTGATAACCTTTATATTTTTACGTAACAAAGACTTTTCAAACTATAGTGGAGTAAATAACAGAATTCGAAAAAATTCGATAGTTTAAAAAAAAATCAAATGAATTAACAGTTCCAAGCACTTTAAATATGAAATTGTGCAGGTTTGGGGCTTGGATTTTAAACGTTACTCTTGAAATTGGATTCAATTGATTCAATTTTTTAAACTAAAAAAATTCACAAGAGATTTAAAAAATTAAAACTGTATCGCACGACCAAAGACTATTCAATGTCAATAAAAGATATTTCTCAGAGTTTAATACAAAACGGGTTTGTAAAATTATAGTGATAAAATTAAAATACCTCGTTAGCAGATAAGAAATTATGAGGTAAATAAGTACGCGTAAAGTATCTAAATTATGGATTTGACCCTGGAAACAATTAATTGGTATTTTATGGACGAGTAGAAATGTTAAAGAATGTGTCAAAGAGTTTTTTCATAAAACTGATAATGCCAGTTAAAATAGTAAATTCTAATAGGAAACTATTCTCGGACGGTACTAAAAAGATTAGATAGCCAACAGAATTCAATTGATTATGATTATGTATGAATTCGATAATGAATTCCATAAAATTAAATGGAAGTGGGAAAGCTACAAAATAGTTCGTAATACCAAGTTGTTTCTAGAAAAAGGATTTTTTTGTTACAGTTTTTAAAGAAATTTACGAACTTTAAGAATCATTTGAACTTTATTCGTTTATGACGGAAAACGTATTAAACAAATACGTTCTGGTTAAAATATACACAAATATACAATTATGTACAACCTTTCATAAAAGAAACTTTTATTTATTTACCAGAAAGTAACTTAAGGCGAGCTAGACAAAGAATTGCTGGAACTGCTGCCCTTTCGTTGATGTCTTGAGCTTTGATGATGTCTGCGAGGACTTCTCGATCGACTTCGATGTCTTGACAACTTTTTATTCTTTTTCGACTTATGAGACCAAGAACTACTCGGGCTATCGTAACTGAAAAACAACGAAAAAAACTTGAGCTTTAGATAATTTCAGACATTAAAATTAAAAAAAAAAACTTGAAATTAAAAAATTTGGTTTTCAAACAAAAAAAAATATTGAAAAACATTTAAAAAATTGTAAAAATTAATTTAAAAAACATTAAAAATTGTTTGATATAAAAGAACCTAAAATTGAATTTGAAATAATTAAGGCGAAATAATTTCTAATAATTTCTTAATAATCTGTCGATTTTTAGGGTTTTTAGAAGCATCAATGATTTCAAAGAGTTGGGTGTATACGTTAATATATTTTCAAAATTTCTTATTAAATTTTCTCAAGAATCTTATGAAATTTATGTGCATTTTTGAAAATCTTCTAAATTCTATTCTTCATTTTAGATGAAACTATATTTTTCGAGGTAACCGGAATCTCTTAGATAAAAAAAGTATCTAGCGGAATGCATTAAAAATAATTTAAAGATAATTTTGAAAGATTACCTTCTGTGCTTTCGTTCTTCTTTCTTCTTCTTATGTTTTTTATGACTTCTATGCCTGTCTCTTTCAGAATAATTTCGATTTCGACTCCCACTTCGACTCCTAGAACGATGCTTCGACCTCTTAGTGTTCAGCTCTGCTCTCTTCAGTCTCGCAAATAATGTAGTGCAACCAGTATTTGATTCATCAGGTTCAATTTCTCTAGTTGGCGATGGAACCGAATGAACTTCATCCGAATCTCCATCTCTTTTACTTCCCACAGACGAGAGTGACTTGTCACTACTTTTTACTACTGGCGCTTGCAACTGACTTAAAAACATTGCTGCTTTCTTTTTTCTTTCAAGCTGAAGTTGCTTTTCCTTCACCGCTAAAGCTGCCATTTTTTCCCTTGCCGCTGCTGCTAATTTATCCTTCAGCCTATCTTCCACCTGTTTATTCCTCAAATCTTTCTGACAATCCTCCAAAATATCATCTGTGAGGTCCACTAAATCATTCTCATCAATTCGCAATTTTTCATCAATCTGCGATTTATCATCAATTTGCAATTTCTTTTCGGAACTGCACGACTCCTTTTCACTTTTTGCAGGAGAACTATCGTCACCCACATCTTGTGGCGAACTTGGCTTGGAGTTAGTTTCTTTCTTTTCCTCATCCATTTCCTCATCGCTTTCTTCTAAGGGAAGAGCATTTCTTTTTTCTATGACTGTTGATTCTCCTTCCTTAGGTTTCTTGATGGAGAAGGAAACTGTCGTGATGTTTTTGTTTCCAGAATCGTTTTTTGATTTAGGGTCTCCCTTCTTTTTCGCCTGAATCATTTTAACTCTCTTCTGAACTTCCTCCATCCTCTGCTGCTTTTTCTGCAATTCTTCCAATTTTTTCTGCTTCTCTTCCTTCAACTCCTGCTTCTGAAGAAGCTCTTCTTCAGTCAAGACCTTGGGATTGAGATCACCCTCGCACAAAGTTAATTTATGAACATAATATCCGTGATACTGATGTGACAATTCAAGGAAATTAAACCTGGAATCGCCTTTGTTTTTAACAATCGCTTCAAAATCCCTTCCGTTTTTCGCTACGTAACTTGCCATCTTGTCGATAATTATTTGAACTTCTGCAGGTGGGACGATGAACGAAGGTCTGCTCAGAGGTTTCGGAGGTGTTGGTCCATATGGTACAAGAGAAGGTGGCTCTTTTATTAAAGTTTGCATGACGATTGTTTCGCTTGAAGATGAAATAGGTGTGCCAGGGACTTGTAGTGGATTATTTGCGTGTCCATTTGCTCCGTACAAAACTGGACCGTGGGAATACTGTTGAGGTGCTGCTGAATAGGGCGGGTAAGCCTGTGGAAAATATGCAGGCTGTAACATAGATTAGAATATAGGATTAACAAAAAAAGCAGGTTAGACAAATTTTTTCATGCAAAAATTGATTTCTTCACTTTACGTAACAAATATTACAATTACAAAGGTTAATTAATTTTTTTTAAATTACTATTATTAATCAACATTTTGAAGTCCTATTGGGACACAGAGTTATTAGGCAATAGAAAGTCATAATTTAAGTACTTTTGCAAAAACTGAAGAATTCTAAACTTAATCAGTGCAGATAAAGAAATAGGGAGCTACTTTCAGTTGTTTTAAAGTAAATTTGATTACCTGTGGAGGCATTCCTTGATAATATCCAGGCATTGGCATTGATGGAACTGGAACTTCCGGCGGCGGTGGAACTTTCGAAGGCGGAGGTTTTCCCGTAATTCGGTTTACCAACATCGAATAAGCGCAATCCGCTGAAGGCTTGTAAGATATACTCGGTATACTTGGTGCCTGAAAATAAAATGAATAGGAAAAATGAATCATATAATCATAAAATGAAGTCCTATAAAATGTTTTACTGGATTTATAAAACCTACAGCTTCAACTTTAGCGAAGGAAGAAGCAAGGCTGGGATGAAGATAAGGCTCATCATCATCTTCGTCGCTCTGTTGTTCCGGTTCTTCTGATCGAAACAAAAAAAAATTCAATTAAATTCGGGCAATAATTTTGAAGGTAGCACTTAAACTAACGCTGAACTCTCGTCGTCACAACGTAATGTCAATACTTACGGTAATTAAAAATTAAGTGGGATCAAAGTAGACGGTGCTTATATCCAGCATAAAATTCTTTCACTTAGGTCAACTTCGATCATATTATTAAAAATTGCTCAAAGTTCTTCTGCCCTTCAAGCGGACTCGTAGAAATCGTGAAAATCATTTAATTAACATGCTAAGTAAGATTGAAATGCATACCCGATTCTTCTTTTTCGGGCAGTTTTTCTGGGTTATATTTCCCAGACTTGATTGCCTCGAGCAGGAGTTTATAATACGGATTTAGCGCGCCATCCACCGAGAGGAATGCAAATTGTGGATTTTTCGACTGCTTTGCCTTTATTAGAACTTCCATTTGACCTCCTTGACGGCTAATGAAAAGAGCGGTTTTTGTTATTATGGCGTTCAGCTTCTGTGTCTCTGGCTGAAAAATAATGAAATAAAATTATTTTTCTGATTAAATTTGTAATTAATATTAATTAATTAATTTTCTAACTAATTTTTTATAAATTCATACTTAAAAATCGTGAAAGTTAAAGTAAAAAAATTAAGGGCAAAATTATTTATACCAGTGGCATGTCGGGTGGGATTTCCAATTCAGGGGGAACGACAAAAGCTTCATCGTCTTGAGAACCTTCAGAATGTTTTGGGCTTTGGGAATCCTCGTTATTTCCCTTTCGACTCTCATCTTCGTTGTAACTATAGGCGACTTGTCCATAATTATTTTCGGAATCCAGAGCTTGGTGCAGTCTTTTCATTTCTTCCTCTGTAAATAAAAAAATCACAGGAATTAACAAGTTAAATTTAACTAGAGATGTAGATAATTATTTTCTTAATAATTAAGGCGTCTAATCGACTAGAAGAATTAAAAAACATCATGGCTTTGTTAAGTAAAATGTAGAAGTCAAATTTTCAGATTATAACATAGTTACAAAAACCACAAAAAGTCCCACGATTCGAGGGCTGTGAATGAATCATTTATCTCACCATGATACAGAGATTCCTCGGCATCGTTGTTGTATAAGGAACGATATCTCTCTTCATCACAATGCTGCTCAATTTTGTATTCATCCTCAGTGAGAAAAGTCCGCTGATCAAAGCCACCGGGAGGTGGTTCATATATCCGTAAGTCGCCAAGAGTCCCTCGTCCATCGTATCTACAGACAAATAACACTTCAGTTAGAGGAGAAAAATTGAAAACATTCGAGTGACTAAAAGCGCACTCGGCATCTGAAAATAAAGTAGAATCAACGAGAGAATCCCACCAGGACGATTCCTCTGAAATATACGAAAATTATGTTTAGTTTCAGATTTAACAGAGAAATGTCAAATTTTAATCAAATAGAAAAATCTTACAGAAACTAAAATTTGGCAAAATATGGCAACTGATGGCAAATTTTTCAATATTTTTCATAACATTTAATTCAATTTTGTATTTTTACAATTCTTAGATGATAAAATAATTAAATACATACTATTATGAATTTCAAAATGTTTGATTTTGAGCTGTAAATATGTAAAGGAATAAAAAATATTGAGCACAGCGGAAAAAACGACTTCGTTATGGTAGAAAAATTGTTTTCAAATCCATTTTTTAAGGGTTTCGGATTCAAGTAATTACATGAAATATTTGTTGATTAAAATGAAGAGATAGGAGTTGAAGAACCTGATCCTAAAACCCTTTTTTTTTGACGTTATTTTTATCTATAGTTTTCTGAAAGCCTCCGGATTATTTTTATCTCTATTCGTCCACAGCTGAAAAATGTCAAATACCATACAAGATAAAACGTGTAATTTATCAATTTAAATAATAAATAAGCCAAAAACCAATTTGATGAAAAAATGATCAAGTATTATATAATTATAGGATTTTTTATACACATATTTACGAGTGTTTGATGAATGTTCTAATCTCAAAATTCGATCTCTTTATTTTACTTAATAAATATTAATATTATATATTTTTTTGTTCTGAATGTATACTTGTTAAGTAAATTGGAAAAATAGAATAATGAAATTAGAACCTGAACTCAAGACCATTAAATTGAACAAATAGGGCACTATATAACCTACTTACCTAATATTATCAGGAGCTGATAAATTTATATTGGATATACTTTATAGGCAAAATGAATAATGGTTATAATATGCACGTGGTGATTAAAATACCCAGTATGGATAGAAGTATTAAAATAAATTATACGAAGGATTGTAGACAAATTAGAACTACATGAAGATTATTGTAAGTATTCGCTATTATAATCACATTATTACAATACAAGAATTAAAAATTAGAAAATATTAATAAAGTGCAAACGAAATTTATTGTTAATTCTCAACCTGTTTAAGAGCCTGAAAATTAAAAAGTTTTAAATTGTGTCTAAAATATTGTCAGTGAGTTTGTATTAAATTAGAGCAATCGTTCTAGATGCACTTAGTATAGATTAATATGTAAATAAAGGCACTTATGGTAAATTATAGAAAAGCAAATAGAACTATTATATACATTCATAAGAAAATCACGAATTATCTTATACAGTATTTGTTTTTCAGAAGAATAATGATTCTTTATAAAGCTTGGAAAATACAATTTTTTAAATTAATAAAGATTTGCTTTCATAATAAAAACACGAAACAATTATTAATCATAAGAATTATAATCCGGAATCTTAAAGAACCTTAAAGGTAATTTATTATGCTATAGTATGTGCCACTCAAAAACATAACTTAAAAGATAGCCTTTTGCACTATTGTTTATCTGCTACAATAAAAATAGAAGTCACCAGTTTAGAAACAATAAATTGCTAGGTTTATTTGAATGATAAGGTATTGGATTGCTCAAATTTCGTGCTACAAATACGTACAAACAATATTGAATTAAAGTACGTTTAAATAAACTATATAAAGATGAATAATTTTTGGAACTGAGATGAAGTAATAAAGAAAATGGCTTCGACAACAAGTTTAAACAGCATATTTATAATCCTATTGGCAATTGTGCCTCCAGAGCCGGATTAAAACAAATCGAGGACCAGGACAGATACATTTTTCCACCACCCTCCCATCCCGCCTCAAAATTCAAAGAATTCAATAGTAAATCGAAAGATTTAAAAAAAATTCGAGACAATTCAAAATAATTTAAGCGTGAGTAGTAAAATATCAAAAATAAAGAATTGAAAATATTTAAAGAGAATTCAAGGTGAATGAAAAATAAAAATTTAGGGTGATTTCAAAACAAGTTATAAATGTAAATATAAAATAGATGATAAACAAAAGTATTCCATAATGTGGATTGCCCTTGGAAGACGAGGCCAAGGGCTGCCAGCCCTTTAATCCAGCTCTGTGTGCCTCTTAAGATTTCAGGATGGATTCTAGATTTCTAGAATACTAAATACATACCGTGCTGAGCGGTCAAAATATTTTTTTTTTTTTTTTTTTTTTTTTTTTTAATATGACCGTCAGCTGCCACTTGTCTCTCACCTTGCTGCAAGCTCCGAAGATCATCGGGAAGATCACCAGGAATTGAAACATTCGAAAGCACCTTGTCTGCGCTCATGTAGAGCACCCTTCAGAGCCAAAACACCTGCGGAAACCTTAAACAGTCTCCAGATTTTGCTTATCCGCACGTTAAAACGCTTGTGTCTCAATTTTCGAGTGTCTCGTTCGTCTTTAATTTTGAGATTAGTTCTCCAAACGTAAAACGGGTATATTTTTATTTTTATACAAAATAATACGTATTCTAGGTAAGGTTTTCTAGGTTAGGAACGGACCTGTCTATCTTCAACGTGCTATCTCCCATCCACGGAATCAAATGCTTCCCTTGATCAATCATTTTCGCCTTCTCGTCATCTCGAAACAATTTACAGCTGTATCCAAAGACCAACAGCTCCTGTGGCTCCTCTTCTATTTTTTTCCTTAAAATTCCAGAATCTACCATCCAACGTTGACCCTTCGATGCCATTTTCGGTGTCGTTTTCTCCTTGAATAATGAATATGTTGAGAACTTTGAGCCTTTGACACTTTGACTCACTGATCTCTATAGATCAGTGTTTTGACCACGTTTTGACTTGGCTAAACGAACTGAACTCTGCTGAAGTCGGAAACTGAAACTCTGATCTGAACTCTTGATCCTGAAGTTAACTGAAGAAACATATGCTCTCTTGAACCAACATGGAGTTCGTGCATGGAGTTCATGGAACATGATGGTCTCCACTCTCCAGGGCATGTTGGAGAAGTGACTTTAGCCATACATATTTCACCTTTTCTCGCAAATAAATAAATAATTTATATTTTGCGCAGAAGACAGCGGTGGATGAATCTTTTCCTCGACGCTGTTTTCTACACAAAATGTTTTTTATTTATTTATTTACAAGTAAATAGATGAAATATAATGTGGCTAAAATCACTTCTTTCAGATGCCTTTAAGTCTGTTTCACACGTCACACCTCGCAATACTCAGGGCTGGCGGCAAAAGCATACGAACCTTTCTTTGCCTTTAGGCAGAAAAAGAATTACATTATAATTACCATTTTTTTTACATATTAATTAAAAAATAATTGCAGAACGGTATTTTCGTGATTGTGGTTATAAAAATTGTAAATTCAATAAAAAAAACTGTTCCGATAAATATTTTTCTATTAATATGTAAGTAAAAAAATTGTAATTCAAAATATTTGCAAATTTTAAATTCTCGACAAAATTTTTCATACCAATCATACCATTGACTTTCGGGCGTGAACACGAACGAACAGGAAGCAAGCCACCGGAAGTATTCACGACCAATCCCAGTCTCAATGCCTATTAATTTCACAATCTATTAACCAATCGTGTCCTGCTGTTGGCTCTTCAGACTCTCTTCGAACTATTCAAAAGCCGCCATTCAACATCGATAAACATTCGTGGTTCGAGTGTTCGCAAGTACTAACCGCCAAGAAGTTGTAAGGTATATCGTGTTAATATTAAACCCATTAAAGGCCATCCGCCACAGTTCATCCAAATTTTCATTTTCATTTTTCCGTTGTTCTCAAATTTCAGTAGTGCTAAGCTAAGTGCAACGAGGAAACTTAAAAAATTGAACCCGGCGTTTCACACAAAAGTACAGAAATGGCTCCACGAAAATTGAAAGTTGTTGAACCTGCCGGTGAAAATAACGAAGTTTCACCGCCAAAGAAGAAGAAAGTTTCCGCTGTCGTAGAGAATAAAGAGCCGAGATTTCCCCGTGCTGCAAAAACTCAAGCAAAACCTCAGGAAAAGGTTAGCAAAGTTCCAGAAAAGCAGACGAAAGTGTCGGCCAAGAAGAACGCTAAGAACGCCAAGTCCAACGCCAAGTCCGCTGAGGATGAGGAACCTCTAGAAGCAGACGTCGCTTCTGAAGAAGATGAAGAACCTCTGCCAGAGGTTCCCAAGAAAAAGGGTCGCGGCAAACAAGGTATTTTTCTTTATATTTTTAAATATTTTCTTCCTATTTTTTCATTTTTTTTTTATCTAAAACAAGATGTCGCTTGTGAGTCGTTCCCGCGTTTTTTTTACCAATTTTGTAATTCTAATTCCTTGTAAGCTTAAATTAGTCGGAAAATAAGAAATCCTGAGGTGGAGGTTACAATTTACCCACTCCCTTTGCGCCTCCTTCGACTTTTATGCATTTATGTATATTTATATTTATTGCATTTAAACCTGTTTCACCTCTCGTGATGCCGCACTTGCGGCCATGCTTCGCTTTTTCAACCGTGCATGACGTTTTTCATGGGATGGAGCTTGTAGTTCTTGATTTTTCAGGTTTAAGAGAAGCGAATTTTTTTTATTGGTTAATGTGCTAATTTATTGATTTTTTTTCATGCAAAAAGATTTTTGGGTGGTATTTTTCAGATTATTCACGATTTTTTCAAGAAAATTCTCCAATTTATTTGAATATTTTTTTTAGTCACATGATGCAAGAAAATTGGATATTTTTCTATTCATCTCGAGGAATACTTTTATTGTGAAAATTAATTCCAATTTTTTGGGGGGTAATTTAGACTTTACGTCTCATAGTTTTCTTTCGCGCCATTTTTCCTGATTCGTTGTCTGAGAATTTCGTATTGTATTTTTCGTTTCAAAACATCTTAAAATGTAGATATCAAATTACATAGGTAACTATTTAATGACTGTTTATTCTAATTAAATTTTTTTTTAGATTTTTCAGTTCAAAGAATAATCAGAACTAATAAATATCGAATTATAATGTCTGAATTAAAATAAAGAGATCGAATTTTGTAGTTAGGACTTGAATAAAATTAAAAAAAAATTCGTGCTTTTTAAGCAAAACAAAATTTTTCTTTTGTATAAAAATTGGTTTAACAGCGTTATTTTGAAATGATAAGATTGAGTATTATCATTAAATGTCGTTTTATCAGTAATTTATTGTCGTAACTCTGCATGTTCGTAAATTGTTATACATTCACCCTATTTTTATTTGCACGAATTTATTTATAAAAAATAATAGCTTGCTCGAACTTTAAACTAAATTTAACAAGCTTACTAAAAAGGTTTTTGTTTTTATTTCTGTTTTTTAAGAAATTTTAAAGAATGATTTTAAATTTACTTAATAAATTCTGTTTTTATTAAAGGTCAGTTTTTTGGTTTGTCACCAGTCAATGAATTAAATTAAAAACTGTTCACGTGATTATTATTCTGATTAAACGAATATCAAATTCCATAATTTTATCATGAAGAAGAAGATTCAAATGTGATACATGAATTTTTCCACAATCTTTTAATGCATATTTACTAAATTTTCAATACACCAGGTCAATTTCACACCCCTATACAGTTAACGTAGGTAAAAAAAATATCGATACGGGGATCGGGTTAAGAAATTAGAGATTCAAAGTTGTATTATATAAATTTCAATTTGGGGGAAACATGAATATGCTGGAGTGTTTATAAACCAAAATTGTAAGCTTTTTGGTCGTTTTGTTTATTTGTAGAAGCAACGACTAAAACGAATAGCCAGAACTCCAGAAAAAAGCAAACCGATGATAAGCCGAGCAAAGAGGAGGAAGTCAGTGATTCAAAGACAAAAAAGAAAACGAAAGCCGCTGGTAATTTAGAAAGCTAATTACATACTTACAATTAGAAAGATATGTACATGTACCCTTTATATATCATAAAAACTTAAAACACTAAAATTAGTAGAAAAAAAAAACTGCTGCTAAATTAGGCTATACAGAGATTTAGAGGATTTTAATATTTAAAACTATATATACGTAGAATAACAGATGCATGACTTAGTCTTCAAAAAATTGCTAAAAAATTTCTAAATCGTCTATATATACTTCTTTTTATCAAACTAAAGTGGTGGAGAAAGTAGAATTAGATTTTATTTCTAATGCATGAATTTAATATTTAAATTAAAATAAAACTTTTATGGTGTCTAGCCGACCAGGATTTTTTTCTCGATTATATGTTTAAAAAAAAATCTGAAACTCGAAAAGTATTCCAAATTAAAAACTTTAATGGTATATGGTAAAGTATCACATGCGCTTAATCGAGAATCTCGTAGACACCATGATTTTTGAAGGCACAGACAATTTAAAAATCGAATTATATTTTTAATCTTTTAAAATTTAAATTCAAGGGCAAAAATTTTAGAAATTTGCTGTATTAGAAAAATCAGTAGAATTTCACTTTTCTTTCAACCCGTCATTTAAAATATTAACACTATAAAGGGTTAAGGCCTAGACTCATTTTTAATTCTCTAATATATATTTTTTTCGAATAGCTGGTCCAAAAAAAGGCAGAGGAAAGAAGGCTAAGGATGCCGCTGATGAACCCGAAGATGAGGTAGCTGAGGGAAGCGAGAAAGAGGAGGAAGCAGAATCCCCAGACGCAGAGGAAAACGGAAATGCTCAAGAAGTTGTAGAAAACGGAGGCAGCGAGAACGGAGATGAGTCGAAAAAAAAGTCCAAGAGCAAACCAGTCAGCAAGAAAGCTGAACCCGCCGCGAAGAACACCACCGAAGATGCAGATAACGAGGAAGCAGGCGATTCCGAATAGTAATATTTTACACTCTTGAACCTTTCTTTAAAAAACAGCGACATTTTTTACCTTTCATTAAAAATATTCAAGATCCGTCACTGCAGGGCTTGGAACCTAAGAGGACTCTACTGAAAAGTCTCCTGTAGTAAAATTAATATTAAATTTTTATAAACAGAATGAAAAAGTAATAAAGTATTGGCACAAATAAGTTCCAAGCCCTTGCAGATATTTACTATATTTACATCTATAAGAATGTAATGTGACTTGTGTATAGTTTCATTATTCAGTGTGATTTGAAATGCGATATTTCGCGTATTATTTTATAATCTACTAAACTAGAATAGATGTAGACTTCAACGCTTCAAATTCGAAAGCATCGAATCAATACAAACAGTTCAGTTGCAAATGTTTCGACGATCTTTCATGGGACTACTAAAATTGGTTAACGCGAGCACTTTATATAGATTCAAGCTATTGTAAGAGTTGTACTCAAAAGTGCCGCCAATCCATATCAATAGCATTCGTATTTTAGTTAATCCTAAGTTTTTATTGGCGAAATGTTATAGAGTAACCGATACTGTACTTTTATTGGATTACTTTTTCAAAGCGATAAAATACGCATTCTTAAAATATTGTTAACATGGTTGTATACTTATTTATGCTGCACGCCCCATCAAATAATAATAAGTCATTCGAGCGACGAATTTCAAGGTATAGAGAAGAAAAATTAAAAATTGGTTGTTGATAAGTCAAATTTTTCTTGTACTCGTCTTGTAAAATTTTCAAAGATTGTAAATTTTATTTTTCGTAGGTTTTATTTTTGTTTTCGTTCAATAAGTATTTACATAGAATAGTGAAAATTAATATAATTATTTTTTTGTTGACAAAATAAAATTTAATTTGATTAAGATTCAGGCACTAGATATCGAAGATTTTAAGTCTTTTTTCAGAAAAATAAACCTAAGGAATAACCTTTTATAGAAGATGTGGAAGATATCACATGAAATAAAACAATGTAGATTTTCATTAATAATTTCGGAAAATTCAATAAATTCGTACTAACAAAGTTCAAACTCATACTTCTACTTTATACCTAATTTTCATTTTTTATTATACTTCAGGATCAAATCACATGATTCAATTTGTTAATGTTCTTTGCCATTCTTTATTAAGTCTGGAATTATATGGAATTAATTATGAATTCTTCGCCATTCACCTTAAATTATTAAACCGGAAAGTACTTCCCTCTTGAGGTAAAAGCTTCAATTTTCTAATAATAAAAAGTGAAAAAGTTTTAAATTGAAAATTTTGAAATCCGAAAAAATTTCTAAGATTAAAATGTTAATTTAATAAAATGAAATTCATAACATTCTTTAACTGCTACCTAATGTCTCCAATTATATATTGAAATAAAAATACGTAGTTCTATTCTAATGGTAATAAACTTGAATCCGTAAATAAAAAAAAACTCATTTAAAAAAACCTTTCTTTATTCTTAGAAACCTTATTAAATACAAATTTTACTCTAAGAACTTGTGTAAACAAAAATAAGTCTTATTAAAAGAATCTTGAGAGTAGCCTATGTATTTTAATTCCCTGAGGAAATAAACAAGAAAATGTGTAGGAATTAATTATTTTTGAAAATGTAATTAACAATAAATTTGAAGTTATTTCGTCGACGCAAACGATTTATCAGTCTATTAGTCATCAGTAGAAACTTAACTTAGAACCTAGAAAACTACAAATTTTCTCTGCAAATTACAGTCATTTTTTGGCTTAAAAACTGACATAAATACAAGTCTTTTACTCAATACAAACAAAAAATATTTTATCATTAATCACACAGTTCTTATTCTAAAATTTTTAATTTTATGAAGTCGCAGCTTAATTATCATAGAAGTCATTAACCTTATCTAGGTTCTTTCAAGCTTGGAATACTTTTCAAGTAATCAATGAACTTACAAGATATTTTATAATAAACAAAATATGAGGTTCTCACTAGAACGATAAAGGATGACGTTAAATTGAAAAATGCATGAAAAACGGAACTTTAAGCAGCTTTTACGGTTTTATCAGAAGCTCTCTGCTGTTGTGGTGCTGGACTCTTCGTCTGGGAGGCCTGCTCCTTTTCAGAATCAGTTGATCCATTCGTACTGGCGACGTCTTTTAGCGCAGGTTGACCAGTGTGCTTAATCTGGATGATTCTTTCGTTTTTCTCATCTTCAGGAAGTGCCTTACGTGGGGCAGTGATAATCAAGACTCCATCAGATGAAAGACTAGAGGAAAGTTGCTCGATATCGCACTGTTCAGGAACCAGGTACTTCCTGGTAAACTGACGAGAAATCCAACCATGCTCATCTTTTTTTTCCTCGTGTTTTCCCTCAATTACCACGTTTTTACCGACAACCTTCACGGAGACTTCCTCAGGACGGAATTGCTGGACATCGAGGGTCACCTGAAATAAAAAAATTAAATCAATACTTCCAGTTCCTTTATAATCAATATTTTAAGAGTAATTTTTAATTTCCTTCATTTTACTCAACAAATATTTTTATTTTTATTTTTTGCAAATGAACAAAATTGATGCTTGACGTTAGATTTGATATTAATCTTTTGTGCTGAAAGTATTAAAATTAAATATATTTTCTCTTTACAAACAAACCATTTTTACTTACATGAAATTTGTCCTTATTAGTGTGGACAGTAGAACTTCCACCAGATTTGCGAGACATGGCGAGGCTCCTGTCGTATGGATGATAAGATTGATAAGGATGGCGATGAGCAATGCGACGATGAAAATGATGGGGTCTAGCCACTATCGCCTCTGTGAGAGGCGAAATCGGAATCTCCAGGTCCTCAGGGTGTAGTCCATGGCCAAAATGTTGGTCAAAAAGCCGGTGAGGACGATCCAAATCTTCCCACCAGTTGGAGAAAAGCATCGGCACGAGCGACATTTTGACAGCTAACCTTTTTTCCTTCCTTTTCTTCTTCGTTCACTTGACGATAATGAAAAGTTGTTTTCTGTAGGTTGTGATCGATGATTATTATATAATCCAACTGTTCACTTTGCACTTTTCTCTTGATAATTTGGCAAAAACTTCGCGAAAGGCGGTTTAAATAGACCTTCGATAAACAGTAAAATTTTTAATCTGGTAGTTTTAGCGTTGCGTATTCGGATTTATACCTTCGGTTCCGACAGGAGGAGGGGGCAGAAATTTCTGGATGCGACTCGAGTTCACTGGAATGTTCTCTATCCAGAAATTTCGCGATTTTCTCGACGATTCGTGAAGCGTCAAATGATACGAGGTTTTGTTGTTAGTAATGAATCATACATGCAAAATTGGAAGTTTCGTGTAATTCATTTAAATATAAACGTATAGTTATAGAATTATACCGGTCGGGCCGGCCGGTAGCCGGCTAAGGAAATTTATGAAATATTTCAAAAATGGTAGAATAGACAGTAAAAATAACTGTGAGACGCCAAGATTTTCTGGATTTACTTACAGAAATAAAAATGTAAAATAAGAATTTTATTGGCATTTTTAAATGTCTATACTTAAAAAATTAGGTTGAACAAATTAAAGTTTATTTTATTATATTATAATTTGGGAGGGAACCGTGGGAACAACAGTTACAGTCTTAGGAAAAAATCAATATTCTTCCCTTTTATCCCTTAGAAAGTTCCCCCAAGTGATTTTTCATTTTCTCATATTTTTTTATATCAAAATTTTGTTCGGAATTTATAGTAAGTTCTAGAATTTTTATTACTGAAATAATTGCACAAGTATGAGAAGGTTTATTATAAAGTTGTTCTTTTTTAACAGGATTTTTGACTATAAAACGGATGACGAAAGCACAAATCTAATCAATTACAAAAATTATAAAACGAAAATATGCCTTTGTCTCGAAAAAATTCAGGAACATTCTATACTCCATTTGACACAAACAAATTGGTAGTCTTCGCAACTGTCAACGATGTTAGGAGAAATTTCTAGACGATTCCTGACCTGCACGACCAGTAGATAAATACGCGACCGGTGCGGCAGAGCGTCAGTGTATCTTCGAAAAGCATTCAGAACATTTCAAAGCAAATAAAGCTTTGTCGAGTCTTTTTCGCAGTCCAATATACAAAAGTATTCAAGTGTAAAGTTTTCTTTGCCGTGTCAGAGAATCAAGTGGTGAATTTTTAATCTAAATAACAACATGTCTCTTGTTCCACTGTTGTTCTCCGACTGGTGGGAAGATTTGGATCGTCCTCACCGCCTCCTAGACCAGAACTTTGGGCTTGGACTACATCCTGAACAGCTCTTGGCACCTCGCAGACTTGAACAATATTCCCCGAGAAGATGTCCTATGATTTATTACCGACCTTGGGCTGATCTTTTCCGTGAAGAAGATGGAGGATCTTCTGTTGTTCAATCTGACAAGGACAAGTTCCAAGTAAGTAATTTTTTTGTCATATAATTTTAATTAGTGTCTTGTGCAAAAAATATTTCAATTAAAAATTTTTCCCTCTAAACTTATTTCCATTTTAAGAGTATACGATTTATACTATACAGAGCGAAATAAGTTCAGTCTACTCAGTTATTCGCACTGAGTAGTATTTGATAAGTAAAATCAACAAAATAAATTTTGAGATTCGTGCTTTTGAAATAAAAATTGGAAGTGATAATTTCGCTCATGGAAAATATTGTTCCAGGTTCAGCTTGATGTCCAACAATTCAAGCCAGATGAAATCGACGTCAAGGTTGTTGATAAATACGTCGTAGTCAGCGCTAAACATGAGGAAAAGAAAGACGAACACGGTTGGATTTCGAGGCAGTTCGTCAGGAAGTACATGATTCCTGAGCAGTGTGACATCGACCAGGTGAAATCGAGTCTCTCCTCGGATGGTATCCTCTCCATCGTGGCTCCAAGGAAGGATCAACCTAAAATCGAAGGCGAGAAGGTTATCCAAATCGAACACACTGGAAAGCCGGCTGTGAAACCAAGTGCTGATAAGCCTGCTGTCAAAGGCAAAGACAAAACTGAGGAAAAGAAGAAGTAAACAACGAAGGCAACGATAAGAATAAGTTCACTGTACTTCTACATTATTATTTCATTCCAAGTACATATGTAACTTAATTTTCATCCATCACTCTCACTACTATCAATCTGAGACTGAATTTCTATTTTTATTTTTTTCTGAAAAAAAAAAAGTTCTTTTGAGTTTGTAATTTCATAATATTAAATATCCAAAGGTTTTTCTTTAAGTTCTTGTATAAAACACAATTTATGTAAAAAGTTTATTACATAACATTCTTTTTTTTAGGATTATTATTCTAACGCTAATTTAGTGCCTATGTTAGTTTAGACATTATTTACAATTTTGAATATAAAGTATATAAATTTTAATACTAGTAATACTGCATAAAACGTTTTATGCACATAATGAAATAGAAGTTGTCGTTGATGATTTGCTTCTTGAATACGATCTTGTAATATGTTTGTAGTTTCATAGTTGAAAACTCTTGGAAATTTAAAACAAATAATAACTTTATGATTCATACTGTATATTTGTGTGTAATACTCGACACTGTATTATTGTTTGTATGATATTCATTTAATAAAGTGAATTAAAGGTAATTGTTCGGTTTTTTAATTACGACCATATTCCCTTTTTCATTTTAAATAAAATAGATTATGAAAAAAAAGTTAAAAAGAAAATATCGAGAATTATTTTAAAAATTTGTAGCAAAATATTTTAAGATCTTTTGAAATTTGACTAGAAAATTTTTCTTAAATACTCTGTATTTAAAAATTACAAAAATAAAATTGTAATTTTATTCGTATGCTCTGTTATTGTTAAACCTGAATTACATATAGTTCAAAACATGTAATGATATAGAAGTTGACACTAAAATAAATTTAATTAGTGACAATATATTTAGACCTCTGTAAATTTTTGATTGTTTTTGATTCTTGTAAAATCAATAGTTATCAAAAAATAAAAGTTGTGTTCAGATGAAAAAGGTTCGTTTCGCTTACTAGCTTCAAATAATTTGACAAATTTTCAGGGATTTGAAACGAAATTAAATTAATTTTTGGCAATTTTCGATATCTTCGAAATATTTCTGTAAATTCTAAATTATTTGGAAAATATCAATAAATGCTTCTTAATCATATTTAATCAAAAATAGTGGATTAAAATGAATAATTAAAGAATTTTTTTTCCGAATCTTATCCCGTAAATGTATTTTTAATACGGTAATATTATGTAATTAAATCGACACCAAAAGGCCCTTTACTTTTAGAAGGCCCTTGGAAAATACTCCTTTAAGGGTGTTGGAACCAAGTTCTAATTTAAAAATTCGATTTCTTCATTTTACTCAACAAATATTAAATTTGTAATTTTTTCCCTCTGTAGAATTAATCAATTCACAACTAGAATTATGCGTGCAGAGCGAGAAAATATCTAGTTCAAATATTTTTTAAGTAAAATGAAAATATCCAATTTTTAAGTTAGATTTTGAATTCCTCGTTTTATGCAATAAGTATCGAAAATAAATTTTTTTCGTTCTTTACGCAGTCTTATATTTGATAAAAAATTAGTACTACAGAGTGAAAAAATATGTATCTATAATTTTAGTTGAGTAAACTGGAGAATTGGTTTTTGAGCTTAACACTTGGTTCCAACGCCTTTAACAATTTAAAAGTACATATTCGATTACTTTATTGTAAAATAAATTTCAGTGATTCAAAATTTCAATTTCAATATTCAAATTAAACATTTTTTTCGGTCTAAACCCATAATTCTATATAAAAAGTTAGTAATGTTGCATAGTGAAAAATATCCAATGTTCGTATTTGTTATTTAAAATGAAAGAAAAGTTTGAATATTAAGGATAGAAGTTGGGAAGTGTCTAGAATAAAATTAAGTATGTAATTGGATTATTTCTGTGTACAAGGTTTATTAATACTTTTTCCTTATACATATATACAAAAAACAACTAATCTATAGATCTTCGCGAATTTATACAAATTCTAATCCGTATCTTATTTCTAAATAATGAACGATAAATTCTACTAATGAAATGTGCCCAAAATGAATCTTACAAAAACAAATGAAAAATCATGAAAAGAAGTCTTAAAATGATTTATCACAATAAGAATAACTTAACTTAACACGCCCCTAAGATTTTTTTACTGGCTCGCAGCAACCTTTTGCCTTTCTGCAGGTTCTTCTTTCTCTTTGAGAGGTTTTCCAGTATGCTCAATTTTCACTGTTTTCTCCCTCTTTTCTTCTATGGCTTCAGGCTTCCTAGGAGTCGTGATCGTCAGAATTCCATCAGAAGAAAGGGTACTCGTCGTTTTTTCAGGATCACATTGCTCTGGTACTAAATACTTCCTGACAAAATGCCTTGCAACGTAACCATGGTCGTCTCTCTTTTCTTCGTGCTTGCCTGTAATTTAAAATTAATACATGAAATTTTTACTTAAAATTGTATGTAATTACAAAAGTTTTTAGTAAAAATGTCTAAAGATCGTTACGTAATTTTCTTCTTCATTCATTGAATTTCAATTTTTGCAAATTCAAAAATAATCTAGATTTTCAGTCAAAGGAATCACTAAACAATAAATATCAAAGAACCCTCAATTATTTTCTACAAATGTAAATAAAGTAAAGAAATAATTTTTAATACCTTCTACGATGATGCAGTTGTCAACAACTTTAACGTTAACTTCATCAGGTTTGAATTGACGAATGTCCAAGGCAACATTAAATTTTTCTTTATCTGCCTTGACAACTGAGGTTCCGCTTTCATTGTCTTCAATAGCCTGCCTCATAGACTCCTTCATAAATTCTTCCCATGGTTGAAAAAATGCAGTAGGAAATCTTCGATCGAACGAAGACCTCAAAAACTTCTCCGGGTTCATTCCCAATCCAAAATGCTGGTCAAAGAGTCGATGGGGACGGTCTAAAGTCTCCCACCACTGAGACATCATTTTGGGAATCACAGATACTCTTGACCTCATGATTTTCGAAAATTAAGTATTAGCAGATCTTCAAAAAATTCACTTTATTGAAAACGTTTGAAAACGTTCGCGGGAGTAACTTTTAATACAGACGTTCAGTTCGTTTACTAAAATCGTACTAAAGGGTGCGCTCAAGCTCCGGGCTTTATATATCACCGGCCGGCTTTTGCGTAGAAAATTCGAGTTCAAAAACACCCGAGAAGCGACGAGAGAATTCGAACATTCGAACCTTTTAGAAATTCGTGAAGTTTCGATTCAATTTTTTAATTTATCCAAAATTCCACTGTTTTTGAAATTATTCCTCCTGTAAAAGAAATTGTTAGAGTAAAAAATATGAAAAACATAAAAAAATATGAAAAAAAAACGCAATCAGCAAAAATTGAGAAATTCAACTGCAAAGAAATTGGAAATCAGTCAAAACTATAAAGAGCGGTAACTTTTGCGAAAAATTTTTCTTTTTGTTTAAGTTTTAAAAGTTTTTAAAAAGTCGGTGAGATTCAAAAATTTTTAAATATCGATTATCAATAAGAATTAAATTTGCTTTTTATGAGCTAATTAAAACTGAGACAGTACACGGCTAGTTTCAATTCTGAATCTAACAAATACTAAGTATACTAAGCATTAAAACTACAATCATTCAAGATTCAAGATTACGTGTACATAACAGTATTTTCTAGACTAGACTTTGCCAGCGACTGCCAGAAAGTTCACCGCGACCACATCAATGTTTGCAATATCTCCCTATTCAGGCGAGCACTAAATTAAATATAAAGAGAATAAAAATGCCTCTTATAATTCCGATTACTCGATTTTAATCAATATAATTTGTTTAGTACTTTAAATTCACAAAATTCCAAAACACAAAAAGGGTTTTTAATTATAAGCATAAATATTTCTCAAAACGTTTTACTGACGTTGTGTTTGAAACAGTTACAGGCACACACAAACGCACACAAATTTTAGCATGGGGTTAAAACACACTTCGGAATTTATTGGCAAAGCAACAAGGAAGTTCCCAACTCTTTTTTTTAAATTGTTGCCTTCCTTTTTACATTATTTTATCAACAGTGTTTTTAAACCAAATTGTAGTTTTTATAAATAAATAATTAGTATTATCCATAGAAAGAGAAAAATGAAAATCTGATAAGCAATTTTATCTTTTATAATTTATATGCATTTTTTAAATAGCAAAAAAATTCCGACTGTTAGATACTAAATAAATATGTATGTAATATTATATAATATTACTGGATATATATGTAATCTGAATTTCTGATTTTAAAAATTACATTCAGGTATTATAAACTGGTTGCAAAAAGACCCGATATCTTTTATGCGAAATTACGCAATAAGAGGGATCAATACTTTTTACTTTAGCAAGGAAGACTACGCAACAGAATTTGAGAATGCAATAAAGCAAGAATATCGATCGAAGCGAAAATGGATATTATCTAAATTTAAAAAATGTCCTTCAACGAATTATATCAGAAGAATTAAAATCATTAAACTGGAAATAGATATATAATTTTATACTCAAATTTGTTATGGAAATTTCAAGAACAAAAAAATTATAACCGTGAGATAAGAAAAATAAACAGAATCCAAAAATAGAATGCAGATATTTTCCTGTATTATTAAATTGATATTTATTATGTGAAATGTATTAGGATTTCATGACAAAAATAAATTGCATTTATACTGATTCGACACGTCTTTTATCTTCAATAAAGTAAGTTAAAAAAAATTTGGTATGTAATTTTTTTGTTATAATAATAATCACAAAACATATACTAATTTATTTTTCAATTAATAAAATTAAAAAAATGAAAGCTTCAAAGTCTCTTCGAGAACTTTCTCGATAATGTTTACGTTTTTTATGTTACACTCTAATCTTTCTTGATTTGACGACTGAATAATAATTACCGTCTGACTCATGCCTTCACAAAAAATATACGTGTAAACATACAATTTGTTATAAAAATAGCAAAATTTCATAATATATAGAAAAAACCTTGAAAATCTTATAAAGTAAAGAATTTTTAAATTGGAATATGCGACGATTGAAAAATCATGAAATATACTTAAAACATTTCTGTCAAAATTTTCGATAATCTAAAATTTCTGACAGTTCGTTATCAAATTTCCGAATCTAACTAATTTAATTAGGACACATATTGTTTTCAATTAATTGAATAAATTTGACGAAATATTTTTTAAAATGTGAAAAATCTTTATTTAATTGTTAAGTTTCAGGAATTATATAATTTTTCAGTTTCAGGAATATTCTGGAATATTGTAAACTGTCTGAACTTTTTCAATGTCAACAATTTTTCAGTATTGGAAAGTTTTCTATATATGTATTTGTAAACTGAATACCACTACACAGAGTGCAAAAATATATATTTATAATATTTGTTAATTAAAAAATTCGTTATGGTTTTTGAAACCGAATTTTCGTTAATCTTAAAATTTGAAGTTTTAATCAAAGGAAAAAAAAAATGTTCATTAAATCTCAAATTTCATTTCTGACGTAATTTGAAAGGCAAGTTTCGAGATGATACAAGCCAATCAAAACGTTCCACATCTTTCTAAACATCCCTTATTTCATGTCAGTCATGAATCAATCAGCCAGTCAGAAATGAGCCAATCAGTAACAGCCTAATAAGCGTTTCCTTTTCCAAATTTATTATTTAGTTTAGCCTTACGTGATCATACGTGATCATACGTGATGGTTTCTAGATGTCGAAAGCTCTAGAGATTTCCCCACCTGGTTACTTCCCGCCCCACGAGAAGCTCTAGCATAAATACTCGGAACGTCGCTACGATCTTCAGTTGTGAACTTGAAAAGCAAAAGTTAACAAGATAGAATAAACTTTGCATTTCGCACAAAGTGCCATATAAAAAATCAAAATTTATTGAAATCGACTTCGAAGCTCAATTTTCAAGAAGACTAAGAGTTGAAAAAAAATTCTTATAATGTCTCTGTTACCCTTGTTGTTCTCCGCCTGGTGGGCCGACTTGGAACGGCCTCACATGCTCATGGACCAAAATTTTGGATTGGGTCTACGTCCAGAAGATTTGAGATTACCACAATGGACTGACAGATACCATTATCCAGTTCTCCGGGACAGGCCTGCACTTTTAGATCTCTATTATCGACCCTGGGCTGATCTTCTGAGACCAGAAGGAAGTGGTAAGCATTTTAAATGAACAATTTTTCATCCTTTTAGAAAATTCTATTTCTTCGTTTTCCTCATTATACTCAACAAATATTATAATTAGATATTTAATCCCTCTGTAGCGCTATTGACTTTTTAAATAAAAATATGCATACAGAACGAAGAAATATCTTCATAATTATAATATTTCCTGAGTAAAACGAAGGTATAGAACTTCAAGGGATTCAAAAATTTTAATAGTTTATAGATTGGTTAAGTCTAAACTAACTTCATAAATTTTGAATATAACTGATTCGAAAACCAAGTAAAACTCTTCAATCTCGAATTTTGGAAATATGGTCTTCCCAACTGAAAAAAAATGTTTTAAAAGTCCCTCTTACTGAAAATTAAAACATTGGATTTTCTTCAGGAACATCGACCATAACAGCTGATAAGAACACGTTCAAGGTCATCCTAGACGTGCAACAGTTCAAGCCCGAGGAAATCAACGTGAAGGTCGTGGACAGATTCATTATCGTCGAGGCGAAGCATGAGGAAAAGAAGGATGAACACGGTTTAATTTCGAGACAGTTTGTCAGGAAGTACTACGTTCCAGAACAGGTAGAAATCGATCAGGTGAAGTCCAATATATCCTCGGATGGAGTCTTGACGATTATGGCTCCTGTAAAGGAACTTCCTGAGACTGAGAAAAAGGAGAAGGTGATTCCGATCGAGCACACTGGGAAACCAGCGATTCGTGAAAGTACCAATAAATCTAAGGAAACTTCAACTGAGAAGGAAAAAGAGAAAGAAACTAAAACTGAGGAAGGAGAAAAGCAGGACAAAGCCCCGGAGAAATAATTTATTTACACCTGATAGACTGATAAATCGTGATAATCATCTTTTCAAGTCTCATTATGTTATACTTACTTTAAGATTTGTAATTTAACTTGAATGGTTTGAGTATGAATTATTTAAATATAAAATGTTGATTATTTAAATTTTAAGTATGGATCAGTATGGATTGTTTAAATTTTAAGTATGGATAATTTAAATTACATAGTATCTTTTGTAAATATTGTTAATAAAATGAGTTAAACTGAAACAGTTTTGTTTTATTCTTTATAAGCTGAATTTTCAATTTTTCAGCAAATAATTTACACTCATCTTCCTATCGACGGCACCGCTCGGGGGTCGAGTGCCCTCGATTGGATGGGAATAAAATAACTCGAGCTATTCAGTGTAGGCTGTCGAGGGACACTCGGGGGGGGGGGGGACGTAGAATCAGCCAAGCGTGAAAACTGCCCTCGATCGGAGTGTCCTAGATCGGGAGATGAGTGTAAAATAATTTCACTGACAAAAAAATTCGATTCTTAACATCATTTTCAAAAATAATTTTTTTTTGTAGTTTAATTCGTTTAGTTTTACTCAATTCTAGACTGAATCAATAAATTTTGAAAAAAGAAAATTGATCATCTGAACAGTTCATTTTTCGATACAAAATGGATTTTCAACTAAATATTAACCCTCACGCTGTGAAAATTTTTTTGGTACTTTGTCGCTGTCATTGAGGGTCTGTGAGGGTTTTTTTTATTTTTACTTTATTTTATTATTATATTAATGAAATTTGCAATAAAAGTAATTTCAGAGAAATCGACACGTATTTAATTTCTTTTGAGTCTTACAGACCCCCGTTAACCGCGAAAGTTCTCGAAAAAAGATAAATCAAACAAACAAAAACAAAAAAAAAAACAAAAAAATGGATCAAAACTGAATAATAACATTTTCAAAGAAAAATACTTTTCTTTTCATACCATAAAAGTTCATTTCTAACAGAATAATTAATTTTTCAAACAAACAGTAAAAATGTAATACTTAGAATGATCAACAAAAAAAACAGATTAATTTTTAACGAAATAGTTGAATTTTCTTTGGGGTTTTATTGATTCAATCTGTATTTAAGTGAAAAACAAGAAAAAAATAGGAAATTTTTTTGAAAACAAGAGAAAAAGAGAAATTATTGAAATAAGCTGAAAACCGAGGATTCTGATGCTTTAGCTAGACGAATGCCAGACAAATATTCCCAGTCTAGACAACTGCAATAAGCAGCAACCATAAGTAGTAAATTCTAATTTTAATTCTAAATCCAAAAAGTACGTTGCTCTACAACTTCATTCATCAGTGGATTGAAGGCCACGTCTAGTATTTTACAATTTCTAGACTCTGCCAGACTCTGACAGAAGCGACGAGAAGCTTCGCGACCACGGTCAATAATATCCCCACTACCTGGAAGACACCCGGCTTTATAAAAGCAGAGTGTGACGCACTCGCAAACGTTATTTCGAATCATAACAGTACCACGTGCAAACCAGTAAACTGTGACTCGTGAAAACTCAATCTTTACTGAAAAAGTGGAAATAAGGTTTTGAATTTATAAATCAATAAGAAAATATAGGAAACAATCATTGAGTGAACTGTGCTTGGTGTGAACTTCAAGAGAAAAGACTATTAAAGAGATTTCAAAAATGTCTCTACTACGAAGGTTTTTCTCAGACTGGTGGGAGGACTTGGACCACCCTCATGGAGTTTTCGATCAAGATTTTGGCGTGAGTCTAACGTCGGATGATCTTCTGGACAGAATTGCACCGAGCCCGGATCAACTTCTGATCTACAGACCCAAAAGAAGTCTGGCCAGGAAAAGATATCGTCCATATGTCAATCCCAGGTTGGAACGAGGCATCTCCACAATTCAAGCAGATAAGGACAAGTTCAAGGTCACTCTGGATGTGCAGCACTTTGCTCCACATGAAATTAATGTGAAGGTAGTTGATAAAAACGTCATCATCGAGGCTGAACACGAGGAGAAAGAGGACGAACATGGTTCGATTTCGAGACGATTCATCAGGAAGTATTTGATCCCGTCTCAGTGTGATCTGGATAAAGTCGAGTCTCAGCTCTCTTCTGATGGTGTCTTGACCATCACAGCTCCCAGAAAACAGGCAAAAGTAGAATCTAATGAGAGGCCGATCCAGATCCAATTCACAGGACAACCAGCTATCAATGAAGTCTCAGTTGCCAATGGATCATCTGAAATAACAGATAATCATGAACTGGACCACAATCAGAAGAACCCAAATACGCAACATAAAAGAAGAAGGGCAACAGTGAAATCATAATTTTCATTTTATATATATTCCATTTTAATTTTCATCTTAATTTATCATGAAATCATCATAATTTATCAGAGGACTGATTTTATGCTGATTCATTGCCATATTTTTAAGAACCATGTCTAAGTAGGATACATTTCTTATTTCTCATTTGTATTGTATAAAATGATAATCTTTTTGTAAAAAAGAAAAAACAAAATTAAACAAAGCAAATTTTTATACTTTAGGATAGTATAAAATTTCTTCTTAATATAAAATATATAGTACCATGTTTTTTCAAACATGAATCTTTAATTATAAAATAATAGACTGATAATGTTTTACTTAAAACATTATATTTGTGTAAAAATAAAAAAATAAAAAAATAAATAAATATGTACTTTCTCATAATTCTATGTGATTATTTCCTTCCTTAGTTTTAAGATTAATGATTACTCAAAGAATTTTTATTTCACTATACTATTTTTTTATCTGTTTTTACCATACATATTTTACTTTTCAAAATTTTGCTTCATTTTTATATGAAATATACGAAAATTTTTAACTGTATATTTTATTAAATTTTTAAAACTGAGAACGATCAATAATTTTTTTTATTCTGTCATTTTTCCTCAACAATTTTTTAATTATTTTGAAGTTGAGGATATTACATAAATATTGTTTCGTTACATAAACCATAAAATAAATAGCGCGATTTAAGCAAAAGCATTTACTAAATTAAAATGAAAAAAAAATTAAAATGAAAATTTATATTTTCTCCTCTTCGAAAAATACCTTCTAGATCCTTCCAGAAAAATTGGACGAGTTAATTCTAGAATAGAGAATTCGTATGCGAAATTTTCTATTCCTAATTATAAAAACCATTGTTTCTCATAAAAAATACTAGATAAATAAAATATTACGCTTTAGCGAAAATATAAAATAAAAAAAATGGTTAAAGAAGTTTCTTATAATTTCTATAAATTTTATTGTTGAAGACAAAAAAATTCTTTCTAGTCCTTTCGAAACCTTCGAAAACGTCGAAAAGGTTGAAAATAAAAGAACAAAGGAAAACTTAACCATCATCACTCTTAAAAAGATTCAACTCAATTCACATTTCGGACAAATAGAGCCAAATGGTGCCGAATTTTGTTTAAAAATCATTCCGAACTGATCAAAAACTACTAGATTAATCTTACTTAATGATTTAAAAAGCCTAATTGCGTCTGCATTCGCGAAAATTCGATGATCGCTTTTGAACACTTCTAGAAATATCTCGAAATTTACCGGCCGCACCGGCCGGTAGTCTTCTGTCTTGTGAGCGTATAAATACGAGTCGGGCACCCCACCCAGCAACCAGTTTACCACGAATAACAAGCGAGACAGCATCTAGTGAAAAGTGCAACGTTGAACGTTGAGCAAATCGATTAATCTCAGGCGAATAAAATACGAAATTCGTTTCCAGTACTCTGTGATTGTAATAATCCAATAAAAAGAATTTGCAAAATGTCTTTGGTACCATTGTTGTTTTCTGACTGGTGGGAGGACTTGGATCACCCACATCGTCTCCAGGACCAGCATTTCGGACTCGGTCTTCATCCAGAACAACTTACATCTCCAGCATATATAAGCAACTACATCAACCCGTTGACTCCCAGAATCGAGAGACGAACGAAGAACCCGGCGATGATTTACTTGAGACCCTGGGGAGAAATGCTTCGCAAAGGCGAGGGTGGAACTTCGGTTGTCAAGGCAGACAAAGATCAATTCCACGTAAGAATTTTTGCGATTAGATTATTGATAAATTATTATTCCAATTCGTTTTTTCTTTGATTTTATTTGCATCTTTTCCATAATTAAAATAATTAAAAATTGAAATTTGCATTTTTCATTTCATTTGCATTTTTTTTTCTAGTTACACATTCAACTGTTTTTGGTTGAAATGCCATCTTTTTGATTGAAACTATGCTAATTCAAACTAATTTTAAAATCGTATCCTTTAAAATTCTGCATTTTATTTGAAAATCGTTTAAAACTTTACATTTTGATTTAAAATACTTATTGTAGATGGATGAACTTTAAATTGCAAACATATATCATTATTCCGACAAAAAATTCAATCTTTTGTAACTTAAAAATTTCGAATTTAAAAAATTTTAACGATTTCGTTTTTTACAGGTATCCCTTGATATACAGCAGTTCAAACCGGAAGAGATAAACGTAAAAGTTGTTGACAAGTGCGTTGTGGTTGAAGGCAAGCATGAAGAGAAACAAGATGAGCACGGATGGATTTCGAGGCAATTCACCAGGAAGTACTTGATTCCAGAACAGTGCGATATCGACAAAGTTTCGTCTAGTCTATCTTCTGATGGAGTACTGTCAATTACTGCTCCCAGGAAGGACCAACCAAAGCAACAAGGCGAGAGATCAATTAAGATCGAGCACACTGGGAAACCAGCTATTCGTCCAAATGGCGAGCTGAAAAAAGACAAGGTGGAGGAGAAGCAACAAGAGACGAAGAAATAGATTACGTTTTCGAATTTCGTAAATTATTTCCATTGACATTTCATAAATTTAAACTTACATCCAATTTTCTTACTCATATTAATCATTTATTTTATAGTGTTTTTCAAATATTTCTTACTGATATGCATTTATACTCTTGTAGTGGTTAGACCTTAGAAGGATAACAAAATAAACGAGTATTTAAGAACAATTTCTGGGTTTTTATTTGCTTAAATTCCTCTCTTAATCTTCATCTTTTTGAATACATATTTTTATTTCTGTTTTTAGTTGAGTTCAGCTGATTTTGTTTCACTTAATTAAGTTTTAATTCAGATTTTTTTAAAATAAAGGCTGACAAGGACCAATTCCAAGTAAAAATTTTTGCGATTAAATTATTAAACTATATCTTCACGTTTAATAATTTTGTTTTATTAATTAAAATTTAAGCCTATTCCACTTCATTTTTCTTTAATTTTATTTGCATGTTTTTGATAATTAAAATATTTTTAGATGAAAATTCAACTGTTTTTAGTTGAAAATTGATCTCTGATTAAAACTATCCTAATTCAAACAAATTTTAAAATGGTAGTCGTGAAATTCACTAACTCTACATTATGAATGTAAAAGATCACGATTCTCGGTAAATGAGCTTGTCTAATTTTTAGGTTTGTTTCACCGTCTAAATTCGCAGTCTTAAAAAATATTAACATTACGATACGACAACTATAATTTAACATAAGGATTTGAAGGTACAAATATAATACGTGATATGCAGTAAAAATTTATATTTGCATAATATACAGATTTACAAATTTACTTACTTTTCTATTATTTACAATTATTTCTTAGGCAAAGTAATTCTTACTACATATTAAATTGGAAGTACTGAAATCAGAAGAATTATTGCAACTAGAAAATTATTAAATACTAGTGTTCCAAGTCATAATTAAATTTATACAATTTTTTATTACTCTAAAAACATTTTTAGCGAATCATTTGTATTGAAATTCATAGAATACAAAGCACTATAATTTATTTTATTTTAATTATAATTTAATTTATCTTCAAATTTTGGTAGTATTTAATATTGTTCCAGTTAAGAGTTGATTTAATACTAAAATTCAAATATTATTTGCAACATTTCATATCTTTTCAAAGTTTAATTTAATTCGCTAAGATAAAGGTTTTTACTTCTTTATTAAATGCTTCTGTTTTCTTTAAAGCACATTTTCCTTTTAATATAAAGCATTTTATTTTTCTAAGTTCAGCGTAAGGTAAATTATAATTAAGCACTTTAAAAAAATTTTTCAGTGAAGGTTCCGCTTTAGACTTAGAATTTTTATACAAAATAAAACAAAACTAAAGTGTTGGTATAGACTTGACTAAAAACAGTTCGGAATAAACATTTGAATAAATAGTTGCTTCTTATGAGAATGAGAATGTTTCAGTTTTTAATTTGTAGATTTAGCATTAATGAAATATTGAGTCACTTCTTGATGGTGGAGAGAGTTGGTAAATGTTCTTTCTATTATCGTCAAATGTTATCATTTTCTCACGATTGCGCTTGGTGACGTCCTAAAAAAATATATATTCGAAATTTAGGATTAAATCATATGTAATAAATTAACAAAAAAATTTTTTAACCGAAAATAAGCCAAAAATTGGTGAAATTATTTTTTAATTATAAAAACAATAAAAAAATAACAAATACTTTCAGTTAAAAATCAAAACAATAAAAAACAGTATTTTTAAACTCACCGCGTGGTGTGCTCGTCATATTGAAAAAGGAAAACCAACAAAACATGTTTCAATATCAGCTGTCTTTTAAAACTTCTTTTAAAATTGATCCAGTATTTCGTGCAGGTACGAAATCTGGAAATGTTGGCAACGCAATGTTCGATAAGAGTAGAGTGGATTGTGTAGATGATGAAGAATGTTGTCTGCTATGTCCTGGTCTCGTCAAAGGCTGAAAAAAATCAAACAAATTAATTAAAAATCTTAATATTTAAATATTTCAAAATTTCTCGCCACTTTCTTTGGTGCGAATGGAAATTCTCACAAAAATTATACATATTTGATTTTATTTTCCATTTATTGTATTGTCATAAGGTCTACAATAATTTGATATCAAATCGAGCTATCAAATTCCTAAATAAACGTTAATTTTAGTAAATATACTGAAGTGAAAATGATCGAGCTGGATATTTAATTGAATTAGAATTTCAAGTTACTCGGTTGGCAACAGTATGTTTATCAGTTGAATTTAGAAATCCATCTACGAAGTTTGAAATCGTTTTTTCATCAAACTCCAAGACTTTTTGGTTCAGTAAAATCGTAATTTGAATTGTTTTTCATCTAAATCCGATCAGATTATTGATTTATAGTCAGTGATACTGGATATTCTATGATAAGTTCGTAAATTTTCGGAGTGTTTTATGCGTTATTTATGATTTACCATGTTTGACTAAATGATTTACCATGTTTGACTAAATGATTTAAAAAGACTGTTCTAAATTTTACTGTTCTTAACATTTCGTGCAGTGTCTAATTTAATGGAAAACTTGGAACTCATCGAATTCAGGTAAAATTTAGTTTTATCATTTAATTAAAGAAGAAAAGATAAATTTTAAGCAACGTTCTGTATTTCTCGATTTTGGGCTTAGGAACGGTTTTCAACAGCTATTCGAATTAGTCTGACATACTTACAGTGTTTGATAAAGGAAGAGCTGGCAATTGTGGTTTAGGGGCGGATTCACTTTCCAAAAACTTGACAAATGCCGCCGATAAAGACGCTTCTTCATCCTGAAAAATATAAAAATTTTAACGAAATGAATTTTTTAGGGTAAATTATTTTAAATGTTAGGAATTCCATTTCATCAGTAAAATTACCTTGCCTGGTGGATGTCCTCCACTATGAAGCAAACTCGAAAACCAACTATTTTTGAAGGCCTGGCCATTGACACCTGTTTTTTCTCTTTCTGACTCGTTAAAATCCAAAACTGTAGATATTACTCTCAATACTGATGATTTATCATTTGCAGGCGAAGTCAAGTAACCCAAAAGTAGATTCTTCACTAGCATCCTGTAAAAACCAAACTCTACACATAGGCTCCACATTCTTTTTGTTTTTCCCTTTTTTTTAGAATTCTTTTTCCCCTATTTTTTCAAGAAAATTCTTCTTTTGAAAAGAAAGATATTAAATTTCTAACTAAAATTATTATTCCCATATTTTCAAGAAACAATTATCCTATTTCCCTTTTTTTTGAGAGAGTATTTTATGTTGACAAACACATTTTAATTAAATTTTCTACGAATTTCCTTTTCATTGATTTAAATTTTAACAAAAGACGATTTAAAAATTTTAAATTATACTATAAACTTACTTATCAACTTTTCCTTCTCCACTTTTGTTTGCTTCTTGAATTCTCTGATCGGCAGTGTTGACCAAAACGGTTAATTGAGCAACTGAAAACAAATAATTCGGATTAAACTCGAAACTAATACCAAAAATTAAATTACACAGATTCTTAATTATCAATAAAGTCATTTGAATCTAAGTAAATGGGAATAAATCAAGTATGTAAAAGGCTTCTAATAATATTTTTGATTTTTGAAAAACGATCTTTCATAAGAAAAAAAAATCTGAAAAGGTTTACCTCTATCTAAAGAATTTTCTCGCTATAAAATCTTTTTCACTGTCTGTTGACATTCCATGGTTATTGTTTAAGCATACATATTTCTCAAAAAGGCGTATTTTACAATACCGAAGGATTTTTTAAAATGTAATCATGTGGATATTCCAACGGCGAAAAAGTTGTCAGGCAGGTCGCTTAAAAAGACACGAGCGCAAGTATAACACAAGCACTGGTAGCTAAAATTCTACACCAGTACCTGATGTAATACTCACACCCACATCCTAGTTGTTCATGCTGCATTCTTCGTATTATCATGCTATTTTTGCAAACTAAAAACTCGCTCATGCTGCTAAAAATATTAATAAATAACTAGGTCGATCGAAAAAAATTCTTTTCCAAGTCAAAAACTCTCAACTCTGAACAATTTAAACAAGATTTCAAAACGCTTTAAAGGTATTGGATCCAAGTTCTACGCTCGAAATTCAATTTCCTGATTTTACTCGACAAACTACAGAGTAAAAAGATGCTTAATTTTAAGATTTGTCGACTAAAATAAAGAAATTGAATTTAGAGATGAACTTGGTTCGATCAGCCATAACAAAGGCTGTAAATGTTTAACAAAATTTGTATCGACCTATTCTAATAAATTATTGTTATTAAGAGCTAAATCGCATCTAAGTTCACATTCTACAAGTCGAAGCTCAATAGGTTTGCTACTATATCAACATAATTTTATCAAAGGGGATTTTATGAATTTTTTAGACTTGCTGGACATGGGTAGCGGGTAGGAAATCCCACGAGGTAATATGAGCTCCTGTAATTTATACGCTCACAGTTACCGCATGAGATTACTCACTCTAACGCTACCAGATTCTTTGATTTTCATTTGGTCGATTTTTTTTTTATTTAGGGGGTTGCTTTGTTAAAATTCTGTCAATTTAAAACAATCTATAAACACGTAAAATACATAGCTTCTCATATATAAATATGAGATTGGATATCATTTCTCTGAAATTATTCTGCAAGAATTATTTTTTGGATCTTTCTTTATCCGTTTTATTAATCTCTTTTTAGAATTTTGGGGATTTTAAGAACGATTTTTATTCAGAGATTTATATAAAGAAATTCAATGATTCAGAGGTGTTTCAGAGAAAACTTTTTCTGTATAATTGTATTAATATTATAATTTATTATACCTATTATATTTTTTAATTCTAGACTAAAGTATTGCTACCTAATATTACTCTAAAGTATTTTACTACCTGAATCAAAAATATATTATTTTTACGTGTTACATGCAGAAGCAAATTTCAATCGTTTAAACATGTTTTTAACACGAGAGATTTATGAATAATAAGAAGTGAGCTAACAAAATTTAATAAATCCATACTGATTTACAGGTTTTTAGACCTATTTCAGATTTTGTTTGCTTAGTCCTCAAATTTACAAAAAAAAATTATAATTAATAGTGTTTCTATAATAAAGATTCTAATTACTTTAGAATTATCTAAAATAAATTTAGTTACATCTAAGGAAATATATAGATAATTAAATATTGTTTGAATAACCTCATTTAATTTTCAAAGATTAAAGTAAATATCTTTAAAAAAAAAACTTCATTCCTCGAAGTAAGATATAAAACTGAGAATTTCGATTTAGGTGTGCAAGCATATTAAAAAATAAGGAGCTAAAATCACCAATTCATCAACGAAATTGGTAAACGATTTAATAATTATAGGTGAATACTTTTTATGAAAGGTGATTTTATCTCTTCAATCGAAACTTTCAAAACTAAATAAAAAACTGAACGCAGTTCTTCAAAGCAAACATTTTGAATAAATTACTTAAATATTTAAAGTCAAGTCAAAAATATAAAAAAAGTAAAAGTGTTATAAAACAGTGCTAAAGTAAAAAACAGTTGATTAAAAAGTGTTTTGTCCTTAATAAATTAATCGGTACTGAGTCGAACGAAAATGAATGGAAGAACCAGAACCAATGGCAATGCGTTAACCAGCCGAGATGCAATTAAATGTGCAAAGGCGAAGTTTCGATTCTTTAGCCTGATACCAGCAAGAATCCTGGGGTGCCGTAAAAATCCCAGAATTACCAGCTGATATTGGACTACAAAACCGAATAATATGTGCGTTTGCATTGTTTGTCTTTTTGACAGATTAGTCACAGGTCACAACCAAATTGATGCTTATAAAATATAAAGTCCCAGATGTTGAACTAGGTCCGTAAAAATACGAGGAGTTAAATTGATGTGCGTCACTCAAAATACAATTTTGACTAAATCACTATTTTATATTTACCATTTCACAATTAACGAACAATTTCGATGATTGCGAGATTCGCAGGATACTTATATTCTACTTGACATTTATTAAAGCAACAAAAATGAAAGCCAAAAAGAAGCAAAAATCTAATATTCCCATTTCCTTAATATAATTTCTCTCCAAGCTAAATTTCTTCATAATTATTGTGTTGATCAAGTATTTTGTGGAAGTGTTTATCGGATAAATAACTCGAAAATATTGTGCGAATTTAAACTAAAGGAGATCATGCAAATGATAAAAACCAAGATGCAACCAAAAAAAGTGCAAAAAACAATTTGGCTTCATTACCTTCTTGATTCAGCTGTTGAATTTTTTCGCTTTTCTTGTCGAGTTGCTCACTGAGTCTCGAGGCCGCTTGTAAACATTCCTTAGCCTCTGTCAATTGTTCCTAAATAGATGAAAAGTTAGTCAATTTTAGGCTCCAAACCTTTTCAACAGGTTTCTTTGAAAAAAAAAAAGTAATAACAAACCTTGAGGCTTAAAATCTCATTTGACAATTCTTCTTGTTTTCTGTAGGAATCGTTGAGCTGGTGTCGAATTTTTTCTGTCGCTGCTTGAATATCTTTATCTTTATCTGCGGAAAATTAAATTTAAATTTATCTTTAATTAAATTTAATCTTAAACTGATACTCAATGACTGGGATTAAAAATTACCTCTCTGAAATTGTTCCAGCACAAACTGCAGATTAGATAAGGAAGCAGTACTGGAAAGAATTTTATCCTCGGCGGCTGACAATTTATTCTGAATATCGTCCCTCTGTTGCACAATCAAAGCCATTTGTTGCTGCAACGTTTCGACTTGTTGATTCGCTCTGATACTCGCCGAAGTATAAACAGTCGAACTATTCTTTGCTTTCTCTTCCGCCTGGACCAATCTGGCTTCCAAATCCCTTCTAATCTCCTCAGCTTGCAAAGCTTCTTGCGTATAACTCGCCTCTATTTCAACCAAATGCGATCTTAATCTTTCCAAATCCTTCGCTGCACTTAACTCCTTATTCTGACTATCAGTCAACTGATTTTGCAGAAGTCTATTGTTGTTCTGTTCCTGAATCAAAGCAGCTTCTAAAGCTTTGCACTTTTCATTCAAAATCACAGCCTGGGCTATTTGTGCGGAATGCTCAACAATTCCACACCTTTCTCCGGTATTGGAATCCTCAAAATCTTTCAACCTTTGACGAACAACGTGAAGTTCGTTCTGCGCCCAAAGAATTTCTGCTTCCTTTTCTTTTATAGTTTCCAGATTCACGTCTCGCTCAGCGATCAATTTATGAATATTGGCTATTTGCTCATTTAGTAATTGGGTTAATCTCTGAATTTCATTGTGATACTGAAGACTTTCGTTGTGTTTAACCTGCACCAGATTTACCAACTCGTCCCTTTCCTTTCTAACAGAAAACAATTCATTTTCAACTTCGCTGGTTGTGGAAGAACTCTGTGTTTTTAAATTTTCTATTTCGCTATCCTTCTCTTTAATCAACTGAGAAAGACTTTCTATCGTTTCTCGAGCCATTGCCGCGGATTCTTTACTATTCTCGATCGAAGATTTAAGATTCTGTTGAATTTCTGCGAGCTCGGCTTTCAGTTTACTATTCTCATTTAAAAGGAAATTGTTTTCTTTTAATATCGAGTCTGTGGATTCACTTCTTTCTCTAAAGCTTCGAAGTTCATCTTCCAATTTTGAGCAATGATCCCGCATCGCTAAGAATTCTTCTTCCTTCGTACGAAGCTCTATTAATTTATCTTTTAGATCTTCACTTAATTTTTCTTTCGCAGATCTCAATAGATTCATTTCTTCCTCGAGTTTATTCTTCATTTGTAATTCTACTTCATTTTGAATACCAATCGTTTCGGACTGACGACTCTCGTACTCGCTTTTTAAGTTCACGAAAGAATTTTCTAATTCAGTTACTTTTTCTTCAGCGGCAATCAATTTATCCTTCACTTGCACTAGTTCCATTTTATCTTTATCAGCTTCTTGTTTCAAAGCAAGGTGTTCTTGTTCCAATAAAGTCTTCTCCGTATTCAAAAGTTCCACCTTCTCGCTAGATTCTTCCTGAATCGCTGTGAGTTGTTCCATAAAAGTTTCGTTTTCTTTCTGCAATCTTTCAGTTTCCATTTGTAATTTACTTGCATCCATTTGCCATTTTTCATTATCGATCTGCAAATTCTCCACATCATTCTGCTTGATTTCTAATTGACTCATAACCTGGTCAAGTTCCTTTCTCATATTAAGAATATCATATTCTAGATCGTCTTTATCACTATTAACTTTATAAAGTTGGTCTCGAAGGTCACTTAGATCATTGTCACCTCCTTTTTCTTCAGCTTCCTTCAAAATTGACAAATCTGCCTCCAGCCTTTCGATTTCTCGAGACAGGACTTTATTATCTCTTTCCATTTCATTTTTATTTTCTTGAAGAGCCGATAAATTAGATTCGAGTAATTTTCCATGACTGATGGAAGCTTTCAACTCTCGTTTAACGTTATCCAAATCGAGTTTTAATTCCTCGATTAGTTCGATGTTCTCATCGAGACCTTTGCATTTTTCTAAAGACATTGTGAGTTGCTCCTGTGTTTGTCTTTGATCATTTTCAAGCATGTCGATTCTTTTTCTAAGTTCATTATTTTCTTCTAGGGCTGCATGCAATCTTCGACTCAGCTTTTCTGCTGCATTTTCCGCTTCTGTAATTTATATTAAAAATAAATTCATTTTATTAGATTTAGGAATGATAATTTATTAAAATTTTGTTAACTTTAGACATTTTTAGCACTTAAGATGTATTTACAAGTCAATATTTAAATTTCTCGCATCAATTTCCTTACCTGCATCTTGCGACGTTTCAGTTTCCAATTCTTCTTTTGCGTTTTTAACTTCAGCCTCGATTTCTTGGCTTCTGAGAGACCCTTCGACATTTCGATTCGCTGCAATTAACTCAGAGTTCTTCTTTTTTAGGACTTTGATTTCCTCTTCGTACTTTTTCAATTCCTCCTGAAGGGATTCCGTTTCGGTTTCCAAAGAAGCCACTCGTTCTTCGCTCGCCTCAGGAATTGCAGGCAAATTCGACTTGAGATGTTGAATTTCGACAAGCAAAGATTCGATATTTCCCTGCATATCTTCACATTCCATTTGCAAGGATTCTTTCGCATCCGATGTTTGCTTTAGTTCCCGAGTAATTTCCATTATTTTGCGTTCCAAAACGTCTTTCTTCCATTTTATATCGACATATTGTTTCGCAACTGCCTCAAAAATTGTTTCATCCTTTTCTACATTTACAGAAATATTTTTCAAGATTGTTTTCACCTTTTGCGTCAATTCGGAAAGGGCTTCTTCAGAAATATTAGCTTGAACGGAATTTTCTTGGACGGAAAGGGGTTCAGTTTGCAAGGCTAGAGTATTTTTTGATGACTTCTCTGTGAAAATATTGTCGTTTTCCTTAAGAGTTTGCGATTTCAGGACATCACATTGATTCGATACTTCGTTGAAATCCACGTAAAGTTTCTCATAAGCGGTTTGAAGGCACTGATGTTTTTTTTGGAGCTCATCTTTCAAAGCTAAAACTTTTTCTGAAAGAAAAATCCAGATTTTAGATTACAAAATTGTAAGTTTATATATTTTTATCTGCAAATTAATTTAGATTTTTACCGATTGATTCTGAATGCTGTTGATCCAACTCTTCGATATTCACACTCAGGATTTTATTTTCTTCCTGCAACTTTTCAATCTTTTTATTCAACTCGGATTCCTTTCTATTAAACTCTTCCTTCAAATGAGCACCGTCCTCTTTTTCAGAATTGTTAGAATTTTCCTCGTAACCATAAATTAATGGAACAGCTTCAAATCCATCGGAGTTCAGTTTCTTCAACTTTTCTTCAATATCTGATTTCTCTTCATCTTTGGAAGCTCTCAATTTTTCATTTTCGGTTTCGAGAGCTAAAAGTGCGTTTTTTATTAAGTCTAATTGCTCAGTCGATCTGAGTTTAGAAACTGCCATTCGAAAATCATTCACAACTGCAGCTTCGTCCATTTGATATCGCTTCGCGTTCCTTTCGGCTTCTCGACTCTGAAAATATCGTTAATTTGGTTCAAAATTTGAAGAAAACTCAAAACAACTAAATCTATTTCATTGGATTAAACATTTTTTTCCTTAAAATTTTCAGGGATTTCAATAGAGGCATTTGAAAAGATTCTTTTAGAACATTGCATAAACTTGAACAAACATTTTTCTATGGGATTTTTTGTACCTTTTCGCCCATTTGTATGATGCGATTCATCATATCTTGTTTTGCACGAAGAAGTTCTGTCTTTTGATGGCCTTCAGCGATTTCCTCCTTCATGTTTGTTCCATTCGTAGTATTACACTGGGAAAGTTTGATGAGAATAAATTTAAATTGTTACAAAAATACAATGCCAAAAAATATAAGAAATATAAAACTTTCATATTTATCTAAGAACTTAAAATCTAAAAATTTAAGCTAAAATTTAGGCTTATTCACAAAAGCTTCTTACTTTTTGCACACGTTTCAATTCAGATTCTAATTCGCCAATTTTCATGGAGGCTTGAGCGAGTTGCTCTTGAAGCAATCTAGTTTGTTTTTGACTTTCAGAATCTCGATTTCTGACTGATCGAGGATCCCAATAAAATCCTCCCCCGCCATCATCTTGACTGTCCTCTTTCTGAAACAAAGAAAATTAAATCTTGATTAATTTATCGATCAATTAATATCAATTCAGAGAAATTTTACATTAGTTAAATTTTATCTCAGTGTATAAAATTCTATCATCAAAGCTAAACAAATAATATGAAGTATTGTGCAAGAGTATTTTTTTTCTAAAGGCAAAGATACAAAAACCTTTCGCTTCTCACGTTCTCCGGTTTTGTTTCTAAAACACAATGTAAAGATGCAGGAGTTCAAGTACGAAGTGAATTATACAAATATATGACTTGTAATCTTTACAGGAATGAAGCAATAGAATAAATTAGTTGTTTGTAAACTGTATTGATGAATTCCTAGCATGACTTCTTCGTTATTAAGAGAGGCTTTGATTTATTAGTAATGAAAGTAATCTTTAACTTAAAAGTCACTGAAACAAGTTGAACAAGAGAATTTCAATGAGTTTGCGTTTCTCTAGAAAATCTCTCATGTTTAGTTTTGTAACTTAGTAAAGAAAGCTAAATTTAATGAAAATTAGATAAACTGATTGAACTTTATGAAATAGGTATCTGTGAAATTGGATTCTACATTTTTATATAGTTTGATAGAGTTTTAAAAATATGAAATTTAAACATTCTTCTTTATGAATTGAATTGCTCACAAATAAATAAAAGTTTGAAGATAAAATTATGCATTAGAGGGAGATATTTGAAGTAGAAAGTATAAATTAATTAGTTTTGTCAAAGAAATATTTATTGAATTGGAGGTAAGGCAGGATGCATTTACCAAGTGGCCTATAATTAGTAACATAGTATTGTTACGCCCGTTTATATAAGAATCTCGTGTCGTGAACAATGCTCTCAGTACGATGCTGTCCGGCAGCACGCTCACGCAAAAGGCGGAAAAAAACACTTATGCAATTCAAATTATAACTCGTCGACTCATGTCTTTGAGGAAAAGAAAACATTAAGGACTTGACGACACGTTCGATTTTGCCATACGTGGATTATCAGGAAAATTATTCATTCAAGTTCCTAAAACAATTATATAACTGAACATTTCTTTCTCAATTTGAAATTGTTACCAACAACTACATATTTTAAATATTCACATGACAAATATTAAATATCAGTAGGATTTCTATTCCATTTTTTGGGTATTTCAATTATCTTAGTTACGAATTTTATGTTTAGAAATAAATAACAATAAGGAGAAGCAATTAAAATTTTTTCAAAACCTCACGGAGAAAAATGGATATTAAAAAGTAATATCTAGCTATTTAACTATGGGATAACCATTTTTCTCCGTGCTTTAAAATCTCTAGAAATTTTTTGAAAGCTCTAAAATTTCTCTATAAATATATTGAAATTGCTAAAAATCTAAAAGTCCTTTTAAATCATTCAAAATACATTGCAAATATTTTATAAAAATTTTTAAATATAATACTTTCTTCTTTTAAATTTATTTTCTATTTATAATATGTTTAGACAAGCGAGTATCAGGATTTAAGTGTTCTAATTTAAAAAAGTAAATATTTTGGAAACACTTAAAATTTGTTTAGTTGTATATAGATAAAATCGTATAAAAAAACATCAAATTTCACTGTATAAATTTCAAATTTAGTTTGAAACATTCCTGAGCGGAAACTATTGAATTACAAATTTAAATTTAAACTTAATCCTAAATCCAACTCCAAAAACTCTTTCTAAAAATAAATATGTATCTCGCATCGCTTATGTTGATGTCGATGCAATCGTTGCATTTGAGGCGACACTTTTTTAAATCGACCCGTGGACTTTTAAAATGCTAATACCTGTTGCATATTTCAGTGTCGGCGCCCTGCTTGAGCTTTAGGATCGCACACGAAAAAGTTTACATAGTTCAAAAATTCTCCAATAACTACTAAATCTCATTTGCCATAGAGGCTATTTTTCAACGTCCAAGCGGGTCTAAAAGATTTGTATAGCAAATAACGTTCAAACTTTTGTCATATAGTAAGCCGGCATAAATTTATTTTGACCAGACGATGTGATCGATAAACACGATTGGTTTCTTGAGTGAATGGCTGAGAATTCTCGATCGTTTAAGTGTGTGTGTGTGTGTGGTCCAAAGCAACGATGCTAATGAATATGAAAGGGGGTTTCGTTGGGTCAGGTCAAGGAATAATGTATCGTTTGACTTGCATGCGGACGCGTGACAAAAGGCCCCAGGCTCTGTTCGTTTACCTCGCATTCGCCTGCCCTTATTGCCTGTAATGAGGTTGCATCGGAAAAAGGACATTCATCCCAAAAGGTGACTAACATATTCCATTTTTGGACCACAGAAATTTTTATCTGCCTTTGTGGTACCAGCAATTCAATTCAGGGGAAGTCTAGTTTTTTGGAGATCCTATGTAAAGAATTTTTCCTTTTGAAATGTAAATTATATAAATTTTTCAGAATTATTATAACGTATGCATGATCATTATACAATTGTTCGCTTCTTTGGGAAAAAACGAGTAAGTTGAATTCTTGTAGTATATACAAGTGGCCGAAAGAATGAATATGTGCAAGCATATAATACATACATATTATGTCCATTTTACTGCAGACTATGTTGACACATAGTGTCTCAATACATATATATAGTACCATCTGTGTGCATGGTGTTAACTCAGTTCAACACCCCCGTCGACTTTCTGCACGACCTAAACCTGAACACTTTACAGTCGACACAGTTCTTTCCATTATTTCAACTTCATATACAAACTATTAACCCCAGAGTCATTAATTTTAAAATACGATCCTTGAAACTCATCAGAATAAACACTTTTTCGAGACATTAGCTACAAGAGAAAAAATTCATTTAAATGATTACAAAAATTAACTACCCAATTTTTTTCAAAACAATATTCTTTCAGATAGTCATATCTAATTTTAGCCTATTTAACGGTTTACACAAAAGTTGTGTTTTAAAATTCTTTAAGCATATTAAGAAGCATTGAAGGACATAATCCAATATCTATTGATAAAAACGTCATCCCAGGTGCTCTGAAAATTATGTGCTGATGTTGTCTCAACTGCTTTCAATTCTCAATTGAATGTTTTAAAAACGATTTTCTTGTTCTGGAATATATTTCATAAATTATTTCATAAATGATAAGAGAGAAATGTGTGACGTAAAGTAATGATATTATAGTAATCTTCGTGGAGTAAAATATTGAGTTGAATTTCTTTGTTCATGTATAATTGTTGCATGAAATTACGGTTTCTCTAATAAATGCACGTTGACGCATCCTCATGCCGACTCTTTCTTAGAGAGAAGTAATTACGATGACGTATACCGCGAATAAAATTACACCTCCGACCTTTCACGGGGATGTGAAAGGATGACAATTTTCTCTCAAGTTCATCCTTGAAACTAAGTTATCTACAGCTTCCCATCCACCTGCATAACATTTTCGTTTGAAGCGAGGCCGCCGATTCCTTATTTTAATTCTTTAATTATTCCCAAGTATCATATGTTATCGAAATTATTTGGGAGTATGGAAAAATACTAGTCCGTGACATGAAATTTGTGACTTCTGTAATTCCGGTTTCGTTGATATCTACGTGTACCTTACAGCTCTTGATAGGGATTTCCTTTCCCACGTTCACTATCAGTACTCTATTACCTGTAATTTTATGTCGTTCCAGAAACGTGCTACCGATTAGTGGGAACGAAAATAAAAAATGATAATATAACAACTTATGATTTTACAGTTATTCAGAAAGAATCGTTCCGATACTTTTAAGCTGGACTGTAAATAAAAAAATAAGTATTTATAGAAACTCATATATCCTCAAAGTCATTGCAATTGTTTTTCTTGACATAGAAGCAGAAGCTGTAATTATTATTGGATATAAGTTACGCCGGACTTATCGTACCATACACAGTCCCATTCAAAAGTATAAATTTCTACATTTTTATTATTGTTGTTAACTGCATCACACTAAATCTCTAAAATTTACAGGAAATCTTAAAATTCTTTGAAATTTTTTGAAATTCCTCTCTCTAAACTTGAATCAGTGAAATTTAACTGATTATCAGTCAAATTCCACTGAATTTCAGTGACTCTTTTCTCACGATTTTAATTAGTGAAAAATATACTGGAAATCAGTGAAAAGTCACTGAAATTTTTAGTAGTTTAGTGACGATTGCTGAAAATTTCAGTGAATTTTCACTGATTAAAATCGTGAGAAAAGAGTCACTGAAAATCAGTGGAATTTGACTGATTCAATTTTAAAGAGCTAGAAACATCTTAAAATTCTACGAAATCCCCTCAAAGATATTTTAGAAAAGCAAAATCTTTAAAATTTCATGGAGTCCTTTAAAATTCCACTAAATCTGTTAAATATTATACAAATCTCTTGAAATTATTGGAAACCCAGATAATCTTAAAGAATTTATTATTATTATTTATAAATCAATTTCTAATTTTCTATTTTCCCTGACAACTATACTCGCATTTCCCTGACTTCCTTCAGAAATTTTTTTTCCCTGACATTACCCTGATTTCGAAATCCCTTGAATTTCTTCGAATTCTAATTATTGACACCCTTTTCTCCCTATTTTTATATACAAGAACGAATGCGCGCTCCGGGCGCGCATTTACGTTCTTTTTAAATATTATATAATTTATTATATTTTATTTCCATAATTTCTTAAAATTTATGTTAAACTTGTGAAAATATCAAAAAATTCCAAAAACCTTTTGAAATTTCATGATAAACTTTACAATTTCTTTATATCTTTTATATCCCTTAAAAATATTACATAGAAATCTCAGAAAATTCCATAAAATCCCTCGCGAATCTTAGAAATCTTTTAAAATATCTTAAAATTCCTTAAAACACAATGAAACTCTTACAAACCTTTTGAAATTCCTTATATTTCACGAAAACCTTAGAAATCGATGAAATTCTTTGAAAATCCCATACAATTCCAGAAAACCGTTTGAATATCCTAAAAATCTCGGAATTTCGGAAAAAACACTTAAAAATCGTTACAAATGCATATAAAACCTTCAAAATCATTAATATCTTGAAATCTATGTTAAATTTAGTAAAAATCTCTAAAACTTTGTAACAACCTCTGGAAATTTCTCAATTCTGAAAATTTCTTTAAATCATTAAGGATTTTATTAAACTCTATAAAATCCTTTAAAATTCTCACAAAATTATTTAAATATCAAAAAATCTCTCCAAATCATTTTAAATTATTAGAAATCTCTTAAAATTCCTTAAAATTTCAGGATAACATTTGAAATTCCTTAAAAGCTCATAAAATTCTTACAAAGCTTTTAAAATTTCACGAAATATCCTAAGATCCCATACAATTCTACAAAATCTTTTACAAATCATAAAAATCTTTTGAAATTCCTCAATAAAATTCCCTATAAAGTTTTAAATTTTCTTGTATAAATCCCACAAAATACATATTTCAAAAGTCAAAAAAGTACCTTGATGTCAGATTGAAATCCTTTAAAATTCTACGGTAAGATTTAAAATCCCATTGTCTCCCATGAAATCACTAACAATTCCATAAAATTCCGTTAACATTCCTAGATTTTCAATTTATTTCGAATTTCGACTCGTGACAAAATGATTATTAACGAAACCAAATTCAAAATTTAAAATTCAATTCACGTGTGGAATATTTACGATTCAGCAAGTATCGATTGTTGAATAGTGATTATCGATACTTACACGACGAATCAGAAGTGCGGAATAGGCGTTACGATATTTCGACTTCGACTCAATCATCTTTTTAGAATAGATAAAGCTCACTTTCGATATTTAAAATTTGTCATCATCGTCTTTCCAACAAAATACCCGAAAGAACTGTTTTATATGAATGTCCCGATTAGACAGTATAATGTAACATTTTTAAAGCAGAATTCAGCTAGAAAAACGAACATAAGTTTTGATCCTGTGGTTTCACACATATAAAATGAAATTAATGTGAGGGACATGGGAAAATTAGCATACATTGCACAAGTCAGAAGAATCAACATGATGCGGGTTTGTCGAGTGGTTTTTACGTATTGTCGCGTTGCATGAAGTAAAAGTTGGTGCGTTCTTTCTGTATTCCGTGTCTGGCGCAAACCGATGCGTCCCGGTTCGCCAACAGCAGTATTGTTGGCTATATTAATTCGCAAACAGTATATGCATGTTATACGACCTGTAGAGCATGTATGGGAGAACCGAGACCAACAGACGGACGGACATTGGTCGAAGGAGGTCGCGATAAGAAGCGGGCATCGGTTACAGGTATATACCCCACTTGTACTACCTAGATATGTCACTCTCCAGGTATCAGGAATAACAAAGGTTTGAGTGCTTTGAGCATTGAAAGGCTCGGGCATTGTTCTTGTACAAATATTAGCGATTACCAAGAATATTTCCGCACCGTGCACGTGCATAAGTCCAAGTGAAACAGAAATTATCCTTGCTAAAACTATTTTTATAGATGGGAATTTTTTCTTTCATGTAAATATCAGGTTTAGGAATAGGCAGGGAAAGTTTCTTCCTTTTGAATAGAATTTATGAATCCTCTGAAACTTTGAGGCATCGTAACTTCTTTTTCAAACATATTAATCACTATTGCTTCCAGAACTTTCTTATACAGTTAAATAAATTTTGAAGGCAGATAAGATAAATGCAACATGCAAATTCAAAATTAAAAAGTGAGATTTTTTACCTTGGTTTTTATCTGATGGAAAGAAATTTACCCATATACATATGTCAAATGTATAAGAGTATAACAAATGTATAAGTTATGTAGGACCTCTTGATAAAAATCTGCTTTCGTTGCAGCATCATGTGTTATGCATCTTACTTATTTTTCTCAGAAGTTAATTACAGATGCATTACTGAATTTAGTCTAAACTCAAAGATTCTTATTATTTTTTCCGTCATGCATTATTTAAGCTTTTATTTCAACATTTTTCACTAAACTGCGATGGTCACGTCAAGATATTAGATATCGATTTATAAAGAAAAGAAACATCGAATTTTTTTCATGAGCATTTACATTAAAGCAGATTTAATTATTCTTTTCGCAAAGTATATCTATATTCTAAGGAAATGTACCAAAAAAAAAAATGTGCTTAAATTCGGACTCATTCATTAAAGAAAGTTTTTAAGTAGAATTTACGAAATGCTGAATGACTCGTGTAGTGACTATGTAGTGAATGAGATCACAATGTCATTTACCTAAGGGCAACGCGGTTTGCTTAACATTTTCGTCATTTCCGGTAGAATCTGACATACCCACATACATACAATTCATCGACTCACAAATAAGCTAAGCTTTATCGCATCACCAACACACTTAAATTTATTACAATTTACTGTCCAACTTATAATCATAATCAAATATTAAAAATCATCCTGCTAACCGTAAAACTTTCTTTATCTTTATCTTTACTTATGAGCAAGTATTTTGATTCCGGTATTAAGATTGTATAAAAAAAAAGTCACTTTTTTACACGTCTCGAATTATCTCTCTTCAAACAAGGATAAGAATGCGTTTTTCTCAAGAAAAATGCATCCTTCTTTAAATATTTTTTTTTTAAATATGCATATATATATATATATATATATATAAATGAATGCTTATTTCGACTCTAGTCTTTCCACACTGTAAAAAAAAAACTTCAATTACTTTAGTTGAAATTTTTTACAATTACCGTAGCTGAATGAATATTCAATCAAAAGTAGTTGAATTTTCAATCACAGTAAATGAAAACTGGTTGAATTTTCAATATATTTCTAACAGTGCATGTTGGTCTCTCTTAATTTTTTAGCGAATTAATTTCACTGATTTAATTAGTGATTAAGTATTTCACTGATGAATCAGTGATTTGAGACTTTTCACTGATCAATTCAGTAATCAGTCACTGATTATCAGTAAGTTTTTACTAATTTAATTAGAAAAACCTATATAACCTTTACAAATTCCAATAAAGTATACTTATTATTTATGGAAATCAAGTTCCAATTTCAATCTGTAATTTCAGTAATTATGGAAATTTTGAATTCACAAAAGGTGTACAAGTGCTGCCAACTATCGTTCCACATTATTCCTTTGTACTGATTCAATCAGTGACTTTTGTTCACTGAATGGGTCAGTAACTTTTCACTGATTATCAGTGACCGGATTCTAGCTATTTGAATCAGTGAGATTTCACTGTCAATCAGTGATTTTTCACTGATTCAGATTTAGAGAGTAGTGATGCAAAAGTGGGGGTATATCACATTTATGGTTTCGACATGATTTTTCCACAAGTTATGAAACGCCACTATACTTAGATTTGCGTATCCAGGTTGACACAGGCCGTTCTAATAATCCGACAGGCTCATTGTATCTACGTACATGTTCGTAACGAATGATGTAACAGTGGCCGCGATGCATACTAGCGCGTGGTTCAGGGTTCAGCGAATAACCACAATAAATATTAAATCCCAGCCAACCACTCGGCATTTTATTTCAATTTTACAGGCTTTCAATAACAATTAATTAATGAAAGCCTCCCCAGTTTCTCCCTCTAGTATAATGTTAACTTCAGAATTCTATTTGAAATGTAAACGCATAAATGCTACTCCACATCATATATGGAGCAGAATTTTATCTTAGCTCTCACAGGCGATATCTAGATCACGTTTATTTTTTCTCTTTTTTGAGCTGTAGGCTTTTTATGTTGAAAGCTTTATGAAGGCGAATTTTACACTACTCGTCTGAATTCTACTCAAGATAATAAAAGACATACCATATATCGTATGTAGTACTCAGAAAGTCACAGTCAGCGCGTTCTTGCAGATAAGGAGGGGACTGTCACCGTCGTTTCCAGCTCGAGGTTCGAGTCATTATATTTGCTAGAAAATGTTCGGGCATAACAGGTAAAACTTGCTAACGATCATTCGTATTTCACTGATTGTCGGAACATTAACGCACCTTCATTATTGTCCAATTTTGCGTAACTATAACTATTATTACCATTCTCTATCAAAGATATATATATATATATATATATAAAATAATTGTCATATAGTTGTCAACTCTTGGGGATTAAGACGAGAGCCGGGGGTTAACAAATAGAATTATTCACAAGAATACTAATCATAGACCATGAATAGCAGAGAAATCGAGTAAAGGCGAAGCTCATTGCTCTTTATTGAAAGTTTATGCTCTACTAACATATGACATTGGCTTCATTACTTTGAAATAGTCAGATGAATAAATAATCAATGTGATTTGATCCCTACAAAAAGCTTTCAAGAAAAGAGAAATTAATTAATGCAATTAGAGTTTTTTTAGTGGAAACTAGGTTTACTGATCAATCAAGCGGATAATGTTACCGGGTAAATGCAATTTTATAACTTCCTACTGCACATTTTTTTGTTTTGGTAACTTCAGGATTCATGCTTGAATAATGTGATAAATACATGTAGATCAGATATGTGTAATTATATAAAGTGAAAATCTATCATGAGGTGGTAAAAATAATGGTTTTACAGAACCCTCTCGACTTGGTTGTAAGAAATGATTATGCACACAAGTAGAGACCTTACTGGTTGTTCTTGATCTTTGGTCAACTTGGTCGCACCAAAAGAAAAGACTTACTATATATGAATAGGAAAGTAAATATAGTACAAGGTAACTCTAGGAAAATACAAAAATAATTAAAAACATGTGCTAGCAACCTACAATACTGTACATTTAACTAGAATCTTTTTTTAATTCTTTAGGAATATGTTTATTTAAAAAAAACCAAGTATCAAAACTTCATAATGGAAACATTCTATGAATAAATGCAGCATCGTCAGGAAATGGAATAATCTTTTAACATTATTGCAGTATTTTGTTTTCAAATGCAGACTCTGAATCAATAAAGAATATTCCCCTGTTTATTTGTCCACTTTCGTTAAAAACATCATTTCACCATTTTAGAGAGGATTTTGTGCGGTGAAGCCTGGAAATTTAAACCAGAGTGGCTACATCGAGAAAAATATTTTCTTCGTTTAAGAGGATTCCTCTTATTTTGATGCAAGTTTTCCTCTACAACATGGCATATAAATTTTTCCTTTTAATTGTAGAGGATTATTCTGTTCTATAGAAAGTATTCCTCTCAAATAAAGAGGAATTCTTTTAAAAGTAGAGGAAAATAATCTAATTCATACTCTCTAAAATTGAATCAGTCAAATTCCACTGATTTTCATTGACTCTTTTCTCACGATTTTAGTCAGTGAAAATTCACTGAGAATCAATCAAAAGTCACTGAAATTTTCAGTAATCGTCACTAAACTACTTAAAATTTCAGTGACTTTTCACTGATTTCCAGTAGATTTTTCACTAATTAAAATCTTGAGAAAAGAGTCACTGAAAATCAGTGGAATTTGACTGTTAATCAGTTAAATTTCACTGATTCAAGTTTAAGAGAAATACACGGAGACAAATGGATATTAAAAAGTAATATCTATAGTTATTTAACTATGGGACGATTATCTAGATATTTGGATATAATATCTTGATATTAAAATATTGGATGTTAAAATATTTGGATTATATATTTTAATATCTGGATATTAAGTTTTAATATCAATATATTATATCTAAATATCTAGATAGTCGTCCCATAGTTAAATAGCTAGATATTACTTTTTAATATCCTTTTTTCTCCGTGTATTCCTCTTAAACTTGAATCAGTGAATTTTAACTGATTACCAGTCAAAATCGACTGATTTTCAGTGACTCTTTTCTCAAGATTTTAATTAGTGAAAAGTCACTGAAATTTTTAGTAGTTTAGTGACGATTACTGAAAATTTCAGTGACTTTTGACTGATTCTCAGTGACATTTCACTGACTAAAATCGTAAGAAAAGAGTCACTGAAAATCAGTGGAATTTGACTGGTAATCAGTTAAATTTCACTGATTCAAGTTTAAGAGGAATGCACGGAGAAAAATGGATATTAAAAAGTAATATCTATAGCTTTTTAACTATGGGACGACTATCTAGATATTTAGATATAATATCCTGATATTAAAATATATAATCCAAATATTCTAACATCCAATATTGTAATCTTTGGATATTAAATTTTAATATCTGGATATTAAGTTTTAATATCAAGATATTATATCCCATAGTTAAATAGCTAGATATTACTTTTTAATATCCATTTTTCTCCGTGTATACTCATTTTTGAGAGAAAATATTTTCCTCGGTAATAGTGACCAGATTCGAATAGAAAATCGCAAGTATTCAAAAAGATAAAGATGCATAAATAACATTCTAATAATAATGTATCAAGAACGTCAATTTTTATGGTTTCCCGACCGATACAATTTATTTTTTCATGCTGCAGCTTATTATATCCGTTGACAGATAATTACAATGTTAGTTTGTTTTCCCTTGGCCTAATGTCACACAAATATAACAATTATACCATCGTTGTCGTGCGACAGATAAAAGTCTATCAGCTTATCGAGTAGAGAAATATAATTTAGTGCAACGGACAGTGTTTATCTCACTATCTAAAGCGGCAACCTGTCTTAATTCTCATAAGTCAAAAACATGTTAAAGTATAGTATAGTTGAATTCGTATTGGTATATGACAGCCGTTATCTCTTACGTATAAGAGAGGAATTGTGTCCTACAAAGCGCATGTGCGAGAAGCATGAAATTTGCTGGATTGCGCAATTTTCATGAGGTGTCGATGAAAGTCGACGCAGGGACGATCGTTTGCACTTGTTGGCGAGCAAACGCCTATCATCATGCAGCTTATAATTGTCTGAGCAAACCTCTATGTGTTTCCAGACGTTACGTACGGCGATCGCTTATAATTGAAATTAAAACTACCTTTGCTTGTCGACGAATCGCTTTGAATGTTATAAAAGGGAATCATATCGCGTATTACACTAAATCATTCAAATGAAAAACTCCATTTACAATTGACATATATACATCATTCAAATGAAGATCAGACATAAGAGCATATTAACATCTTTCGGTAAGATTATATAGTTAGCGAATTAGTCTTTATAAAGGAGTATTTTCGTTTATAGAAATGTAGATATGCGCAGACCATAAAATTATACAATTAAGGCAATGGTAGTGGTAATGTGACCCTGAAACGTATTTGAGAGCAACTGTTAATCAAATTTCGCAGATGCTATGGTAATCCACACTGTCCTCGTAAAACTTTCTATGCTTTTTTAGATGCACAAAATATGCCCGCGAAATTCTAGAAGCATAATTAAATATTTTGAAAAAAATATCGCAAATTTTCGCATGATAAATATGACAATCTAGTACAGTACTTCATGTTTATTTGTGTAATAAACACAAACATTTAAATATAATTCTCAAGATTCAAATGCCAAATCATTAATATCGAAAGTGACATTTAATGACTGACATTGAAATAATCATGAATATTGAAATAATCGTTCAATCATTATTAAAGAAAAAAATAATCAAAAGTGTTGTATAATTTCTAACGTTGCAATATATTGCAGACAACTTAAAGGTTAATCTTTTATATCTTGGTTGCAATATTATTCGAACTTCCTTTTTTCAGCTGAATTTTTCAAGAGAAAATGGCTATTTATCAAAGCTAAATAAGAACATTCGTGTTGGAAAAATGACCAACATTGTATAAATCATTGCATTCTATAATTTTTGGCATCGAGTTAATTAAACGTCGAGGCAATGGTGCAAGGCGTGAGTTAGTGCCATTTGTGGGGTGCAAAAGTGAATTCACTGGCGAGTTGCGGTTCATGAATCGTACATAGACGCAACAGATGCAAATAACAATAAATTTTTTATTAGCAAGCATATGTCAAATGGAGATATTTAAACGCATCGCAAATAATTAAATGCCTAGAAGCTGCGTGAACCAGTCGACATTTACATGCCAATACCCGATAGTATGGCTCTGTGTCATGTACCTTCACAGAACTTCGGTGTGGCGATCATTGTCAAAAAATTTTTCAACAGGGGATAGAATAAATCAGCTTTGAGTAAAAAGTGCTTAGACAGTTACATACGATCCTTAGAAGCGAATGAAAGACTGTCTATAATATAACTTTAGTATTACATTAGAGAGTAAACCTTTTACAACAATGGTGTGAATTTATTAATTTCAGTGAGATAATAGCTATAAAATTAGTAGGAACAGTTTGTTCTCAAAAACACGTTTTGAGGACAAATATGTCGTTTGGAAGAATGATTTCTTAAGTCCAAGTTCCTTTCTCTATGCAATGAAAAAAGTAATAACTCTGCGGTTTAGACGAGGCATTAAATTATCATTTGGCACAGAGCAAATGGATATCAACTGGCGACATCATCACTTTCTCCTTTATCAATTATATGATCTTGTTTTTTCTGTATAACTAAATAATCAGTGGTGATTAATGAACGCTTTTATTTATTGTAAACTACTGAGATGAATGGATTTGTTGATAAAGTAATTTTTATTTTAAAGGAGAAAACACCGTATAGTAATACTTTATATTTAAAAAGTTAAAAGTGGAAAGAAAATCATGACTAAGAATCATTGGAAAAATGCAATGTAAGATATTATGTAATGAACTTTAATATGTATTTATACATTAGATTTCTTGCATCGATTTTATTTTCTATAGTTTCTTACTGTGAATTTTACCCTTGAAAGTTACATGATCAATCGGTGTCAGAGTGACATTTTCGCAATATCTGTGCAACTATTTTCATACTGATCGAATTTTGTAGAAATTGGAAATCGTTTCACTCTAGTTAAAGTAGCGAAACATTGATTCGATTATTTGTAATTTGGTTCTTATTAATATCGTTTAAAGATATCTGAAATCTTTACAAAAATACAAGTGGAAATATTTCTAGGTGAAATATACTTAATCAAAAACAGGTGTATATTGAATGTTCGAGTGTGAAGTTGAGCAACACTGTCTTGAGGTTAAAGTACAAGGATTGGTTTAATTAGTTCTAATCGGGGCGCGATGGAAATTGTATAGCGAGTAACTATTTTTCACCTTCCGAAAGTCTGAGAGGCATAATATATTTTCGCAATGCATTTTTCAAGAAATTATAGGTTTCATAATTTATCCTCACAGACAATTATTGCTCTTAGATCAAGAACCGATAAATTTAATATTCTTATATTTTTATTAACTTGTAATTATTATTCTTTTGAATAGATTAGTAAACACCATTTTGTGTTAATTGTTTGTTTGCTAGACGAAAAATGTTCCATTGAAATTTCGCTTATCATTTATAAAATTGATCGACTCATTCTGGCCTCGAAAGTAATATTACTCTACCATTTTTATTATCACGAAACGACACACTTAATAAAGAAAAGATCAGCCGCAATTTATTACAATTGCAAATTAGGTTTCGATAATATTAACACACTTCAAGTCTTTCAAAAATTTGAGAATGCTCCTAATATATACCAAGGAAAGAAATTTTTATAATTGGAGATTCAATATTAAGCAAAATGATGCTGAAAAATTTGAACCAGTTGTGTAAACTAAACATTATCTCTCGCATAAACATCTTTTCCATTTAATGCAACGATGAATTGAGTACAAACAAGAATTGAAGAATAATAAAATTTGAACCAATTTTTAAGAATAAACTATAAAACGAAAACGGTGCAGATGCTTTTCTGAGACCATCTCATGAATAATGAAGAATCTTTGCAGAAAAAGAAACAGGATTTCTAAAAATAATTTTTCTATCTCGATAGATTATGAAACAATTGTTGTTAAGTTCCGGAAAACGCGAACAAAAGACTTATGTTTATTAAAGTAAATGTTATTTTATTACATAAATTATGTTCTCATGCATCCGTAGCAATCAAAATTAATTCAATGTCACGATACGTAACGTCTCTCCCAATTTCCTTTTTACGGAATGATGACTTTCGATTATAACACAAAATAGTTTCAACCTTCTTGGTATATATATGTAGTAAACGGCGTCTACTTGACCCGTTTAAATTTCAGATGCCGACGCGAATGTTTCACATCCTCAAGGCATGCGTTCTGCACTTTTATGCTTTGTACTGTGCAGAGTTGTTCTCATTATTGCACGCCCTGATGTTTTACGTCTGGCGTGACGATACAGGGGCAAAACACTCGCAAAAGGATTAACGTCCAAGTTGAATAAACACCGGATCGATTTTCTTTCAGCCTGGCGACATGAAATCGACAATATAGAGTCGCTATTGGCAAAGCGAATATTTAATTAAAAATAAAAAAGTCTCAGCAGTTTTTACTAGTTTTCTGATTAATTTCTCCTAGAGTATTCTATTCTATATTTTAACATTTCTCCAATTAAAATTGTAAAGCAACTTGACAATTCCAACTCAATATCTTCAATTATTCACGTATGCCCATACATTAATCGTGCTACTGTGTTTGCCATACGGTATAACGCATAAAGCGCTCTGGTATAATGCATTTTACATAAACGACGTAAACAGTTAAATATCCTGGTCGCATTCAACCCGATTCAAAGAATAAATATTGCTCGACCATGAAATTTACACGAAGAGACTGACATATTACCGATGCACGCGCACAACATTTGTATATGTTCCTTTGAAATAATCCGTTATAGTCATTGCGGAAGATGATTACGTATACAATTGACATTCGTATCGCGGAATTCTTACAATCCACACAATTCTCTTGTATCATAAGCACGTCTCAAGCAATATTTAAATTGAACTCATTCCATTGTATAATCTGTAAACAATAATCCGAGAAACTGATCGTAAAGGTAATGCAACAAACCGCTTAGTCATACTTATGATTTTTCGTAGACGCGGGATAAAAAGAATATGTAAACTGTTTGTTCATGCCTATTTATAAAAAAAAAGTATACGGTTATTTTTATCTCGAAAAGTCAGGTTTTACGCGACTTTTATGCTTTTTTTATTTAAGAAAGTGTACACATACGGAGAAACTGGATTCGAGAATTGACAGAGAGCAGTTTTACGGTTGTTATAGTGATATTAGCATTTCATTATTGTATTATAACCGGACTTGTGGGTATGATTCATTTTTCAATTATATGATTTTTCATTGAGAATAAAGTATAATGGCGTGTCAGATTCGTTTAATGATAAAGTCTCGTCTGCGGTTGCACTTTCCTTTTCAGTAGTACTCCCCCGCACGAGCCGCCGACAAGGACGAAACTTCTTTTTTACATCACGTGCTTTTTCGCGGGTAATCAACGGGAATGGAATTGTAATTGTTCTATCAATCTTTCTGATCTTTAATTGCAATTGTAGGATTATGTAATTATTTCTTAAAAACCGGATGTTTTTTAATCCTAATGAAAATTACTGAATTATTCAGATAAATTTATTGCAATTGCTTCAAATTCTGTATTTAGAACATATATTACAATATGAATTGCATATCTTGGGTAAACTTTCAATCACCTGAAGAACCTATAATTGCAAGTGGAATTGCATGAAATTTTCTAATAATCTAGAATAAAATTGTAATGAAAGTAGCTTACTTTTTGATGAGAGGACGTGGACCAGATTGATGAATTCCTTAGGGATTGGAGAAGCACGAAGAGTGGATTAAGACGCGAATTTCCGATAAGAGGGAATTTCGAAATGGGATGTTGAGGACACAATATTGAAAGGTGCGTTTCGAGCGATGCAAGTCCCACGACTGACGAGACACGACTGTGCGTTGAGGTCTCCTCCTACCTAGCAGGTCGTGCTGGAGACACGTGAAAAGGGAGGCCACTTTCTGACCAATACTAACGACTTTTTACATCAAGAGACGTATGATACATAGAAAAGCCTTAACGTAAAGAAGCATGTAAGACTTGGCTTGATGATTGGCTCAAGTTCTGAGGTCCAAGATATCTAGGAGAGGACGATTAATGCTTAGTGACGAATAAGAGTGCAGTGGACTTGGTAACGTGCATGCTAAAGCGGAGAAGAATTGATAAAGATTGACGGAAGTGTATTTTACAATGTAGATTCAGTTTCAAGAATGATTCCCAGTCCAAAGGATAAATTCTTGCTGAAAAATTAAAACTTGTTTATGAGAAGGTAGAACTTTTTGGGATACTATTTTATGATTCGCGCAAATCTCGGTTTTAAAGGGATAACAGTTTTGAGGAATTAGGACTAGATTTTTGTAAATCGCGAATATGTTCTTTGGAATAGAATGGAAGCACTTATTTATAAAAATTTGTGAAGAAACTATGCGAGCAATGTAAGTTAATTTTATGCAGTGGAATAAATTTGATGTGGTCAGACACAGTGGAATAAAACCAGTCGTTGATTTTCTCTCTCTAAAAGGACCGCATATGATCAGATCAATACGGTCAATCGAATCCTGTATATTTTGCTTCACACAAGAATGGAATATTCGAATAATAATATGAAAATGTACAACCAGAAGTCTATTGGATAAGAATATTTCTGATGGGAAATTTGCAGATGAAACCAAGAATTTCCATGAATTTTAAGTGATTTCAGGAGATTTCATGGAGTTTCTTGTAAATCCAAAGGATGTCGAACAGTTTAGGTTTATTTTTAAGAAATTTGAAACAATTTCCTGAGATTGGTTTGATTAATTATCAAAATAGATACACAGAAAAAACAAGGACTGAAAGTGTTTACAGCTTAAATCAGTTTTTAGACTGTATTTCAGTTTAAGTCAGTTTTTAGTCTTGTTTTAAGACTAAGAAGTCTTGTTTTTAGATTTCTTAGTCATAAAACAAGATTAAAAACTGACTTAAGACTGAAATTCAGCCTACAATCTGATTTCAGCTGTAAACACTTTCAGTCCTTGTTTTTTCTGTGTAAACTTAGGTATGTAATCTCAGGAAAAAGAAAAGTAATAATAAAAATGAAGTTAGCAACTACCCTCTCAATATTCCAGTGAAATATCCTGATTATTTTAACTGGACTGGGAAGTAGAGAGCCCGATTTTAAAGAGAAATAAGGTTCTGTGGTTAGGCTGTTCTTCGAGGCATGTCTTCAATTAAACCCAGGTTGTCTGGTATTCATGCAACGATTCAGAAGATCTCAAAGTTCAGTGTTCGAATAAAAGAGTAGATTTGGCTGCAGACGACTCGAGCCCTGTGAAAAGAGCGAACGACGGTCGCTGAATGTCATGAATAATGTAATTAGGATAGCTGTTAGCTTCTTTTCCTTTGGATAATGTTTACGCCTAAATGTATACGTATTCATGCTGTGTGTTAACAGCAGGACATTTTTATCGGCTCCCGTCCCTCCACACCCCTGACCTTCTCATAGTCATGTAAACGGGTGCTGCGGGCGGGCAGGTGAAGGAAACGAAACTGGAAAAGGTACATCCTGCCATGTCAGGTCACAGACATTATGAAAATTGCAAAGATTCTATTCCCTTTATCAATCACGAAAATTCCGGGCTAAAGTTCGAATAAAATTCAACTTCAGCCCTTCTGACCTTTTTTTTGAGGCTTTTCAGTATATATGCCGCTGAAATCTCAGAAACAGTTGCCGATCATTCGAATTTGCAAATGTGAGTCTCTACAGCTCGTGGACATCTCTCTGGAAATCCACTGATTTCAAGTGGATTCTTTATGCATTTTACCTGTAAAATGTTCAGGTGCAGTGCCAATAATAAATGTGACTTATTTTGCAAACGAGTTATTGATATCTATACTTTTATAGATATCTACGCTTTTTATAGATATCTATACTTTTTAGCTTACGCTACAGGGTAGCCTTGAAAACACTTGATAATAATAATTACTACTTTTTCGATAAATATTTCTTTTGTAGTTTACTTGAGTTCTTTTATTCGAAAATAGCTGAGAAAAACATGAAACTAGGGAAAAAAGGTACATACTTATTGACAAGTCAATAAAATCTTAAATTTCTTGAATTTTTAAAAGTTATAAAATGAAGACCTTTAAATAAAGCAACTCTCTGTGGCTTCAGAACTTTAATAATTAAGAAGTCACCTTGGTAATTTCGGGGGTCAAGAGGCTCATTTAAAATTTTTAATAAATGAACTTTCCTTATCAGTGAAAATTAATTAAAATCCTTTTCAAATGAAAATTAAATACGAGGGAGTTGATCATTCGAATTTTGAATGCACACCCAGATTTTAAGATTTCACAGATTTCGTTTAAGGGCATGTGATACTTTACCATAAAAGCAAATTAAATATACCAATTATACATTCATAATAATAAATATCTTTAGTCTCATATAGACGAAGGTTTATTGACTCTTATTTACTAAAAATATTTATTATTATGAATGTATAATTGGTATAACTAATTTGCTCTTATGGTAAAGTATAACATGCCCTTAATCTGAAAATATTCAGACTTTTGAAAATAATTTAAAGGATTTCAAGTAATTTTAAAAGATTTTTTCAGAGATTTTAAGAGATTTCTAGGTTTTAAAAGATTTTTTAATGGATTTATAGAATTTTAAAAGATTTCAAAAAATTTCTTGAGCCAAATTTTAAGAATAATCAATCTTTGCATTAAATAGCAAACAGTTTCAAACGAAAACAGTACAAAATTACTTTATCTTTTCTAATTTGAGTGATGCTAATCGTGATGTTCAATTAAATACATTATTATTTTGAAAATCTTGTTCAACAAAAATGAATGACTGACCTTAAACAGAAATGTCTAGTTCCATCACCAAATGAACAATATGTACTGAGGATTGGTAATTTTCTTCAGTTGTATTTATAGCTATAATAACGAAGGGGTAGTCATGGACACTATCACCCTCGGGATTGAAATTGTGATTGCCTTATCGAGATAGAAAGATTCATCATATCCGATATAAACATGAATATTAATCTAAAAATCAATTTTATACACTTCTAGAATTATAATTTCTTCTCTACCTCGACTTTACAATTTATAGCACTAAATTTAAATCTGTGTGCTACAATTTCAGAAAAATTGTGTTCATTTCATGTTAGTTGAAGTTCCGCACACTGAAATGAACTTTGTAATGAATTTTATAATGTTTCTTAATTTTATTGTTTAATTTTATAAGTTTTTAATGTTTGAAATGAATCTTTGTAATATTGCACCCAGAAAACAGTTTCTTTCAATTAAAATAATTCAAAATAATTTTGTTTAAATCAAAGAAAATTATTTTAAAAGAAAGAAAGTTTTCTTTAATATAAAGAAATTTTAAATTTGAGTTATTAAAATAAAAGTTTTGACTCCTGCTCATTTCTATGGAAAATAATTCTGTATAAAAAAACGTGTAATGCATATTTTTATTCTCGATTGCAATATTTCTAGATAAAATAGAATTGGAAAAAAAGGTTTCTTCCTTATTTCCAAGAAAAAGATGACCTGACACGGTGTGAATTCCAAAAGAGAATTCGTGGTACATCTCGTTGTTGTTTTACAAATCTCAGCGTGACGACCGTTATCCTTACGTAATTGGCGTGCGGTTTATTCTTCTTCGAATAAAATGAAAAGAGGAAAAACGGTGCTGGCTTACTTTCATAGTGGGTCCTGTTTATATGCTGAGTAGCAGCTGATGAGGTTGACGCAAACCACTAAATGCTCCCTACTCTGCTTTTATGCGGGCCCCACAGTGTCACCACTCGTTTCATCCTTCTGCAATATTTACTACTAATCTACGGTTTCAGTTTCTAAATTAAATTTCTAATCGCTTTTTTATCCGACTCCAATCTATATAAATTTCGATCTTAACCAGCGAATAGAGAGAATTATTTTTCAGCGGGGTGTCTAATAACTCGGAAAGCCGAAAACTAAGCGGGACTCGAATTTAAGAGGAGCCTCGAATTTTCTTTTCGACGATTGTGGCATCTAATATCTCCATATCCTAGTGTACTATTATATTTTTAAAATTGCCGAAACGTCCTATTTTTTGACCGCAAAATTTAAAATATTGTATCGCGTTCTTTTATCTTTTTTTTATGTTTATCTAAGAGTAAGAAGGTGGAATCTTTTGAACTCTAAGACGAAACTTTTAATTCCTTCAGAACTCCATAGTTGGATAGAAATCTCATTCAAATCTTCAAGTGTTGGTTTAGAAACTGATAATTTCTTCTTGGAGGATGTTTTATGGAAACTCACATTTTATCATAGAAAACTGAAACGAGTGAAAAAGAAAATAACCGAGGGACCTTGGATTTTGTGTACCTAGGGTTGTCTAGAAATGTCAGATAAGCTCTATGCACCTTTTGTCCTTCGTATCTTGGACTAACAAAGGTTTGGTCGTTTCTATTTCTTTCTCATTTCCGTATAACACACAAAATGCTGACTATTGTCTCAGTTCTATTCATTCAAGTTTCACTTCTAGATTGTTTGCTGGTGTCGTGACACAAGTGCTTTTTGACTAATTCATGGTAGAGAAGGTGCGAGTGTGTTCGACTCGTCATCCACCGGATATGACAGTCGTCAGTGCCATCGCCTTTTCTCTCGTCCACTTAGAATAACTCGTAACAAGCTCGAAACGGTCTATTAATGAATTTGAATCGCTAATCCACCTAAACACTTCGCATCGTTACCTTTCCAATTCCATTGTTGCTCGTTTTCTTCGAAAATCTTTTTTACGAATTTAGAAAACTTTTATCAGAGGATATAGGCTTGCTTAGAGAATTCCATTTATATTTACTTTTATATTTAAAAAAAGAAACGATTAATCCAGCCAAAAACTACTTTTTTTAAAAAATTCATAGAACTTTTTGAGAAGGAAAATTTTTTGTTAAGTTCTATGACCAATTATCACAGCTCAAATAACTTTACCTGTAGTGCTATTTATCACAAATAATTACTGGTAAGTAAGTAGATAATAGTTTCAAAAGCAGGTGCCTTGAACAAATTGCACAACGTTTCTATTCACTTAAAGCTAACCGCTATAACAGTCCTTCAGCATTAATGCAACCAATGCAAATTTCTATATAAGGAATTCATACAGATAAGCTACTCGCTTTTTGGCTTCGAAAAATGGAAGTCTGAAACGTGCGGTGATTTATTAAACTAGATATTTTATTTCTAGTGAAAGGACTCAGAGTTTTGGTCATTTTATTCTCTTGACAAATTCAGATTTGCTTCTATTTATGATGTGATTTTTTAAGATTTTTTCTTAGTATTTACTTTTCTGATTTGAATTTGAATTACATAATTCGATCTGAACTTCAAAATGTTTAGAATCTATAATAATTAAAGTCAAGTTTCGTTCTTGAGAAAATATTGTTGCTTAATATGACATTCCTTTTTTATGATAGTAACGGACGATTGTTTTCAGATTTGAGCCTGAGTTGCTACTTCTTACATTTGGGAAGAATTTTGAATTTAGTCTACGAACTATCGGTAATCTTTCACATTGAAAGGATACACATTCCCACGTGCATTCGGACCCAGTGATTTAAGTGAGTCGGGTCACTGCATAAATAAAATTGTAAATTGGATTCGTTGGGCTAGAAGGGTCAAGAGCCAATATATATCTTTGAAAATGTCTGTTTACCACTCGCTATCAAAAGGTAGAATAAATGCGGGATTCTTAAGAATATTTTGTTAATATTCATTTCACGTTATTCGAAATTTCACGCCAAGTTCATGGGACAGATAATCTTTTTATAAAGCCAGAACTTGCACTCTCTGTTTCGAATATTTTATTTTATAGTATATACTTCTGGAAATTAGCTATTCAATTTTATTATAAAAACTAGAAATATGTAATATAAGTATACTGATAGTGATTAATTCCTAAAATTCTTACCTGTTCTCTCGTTTTTGCATTCAATTCCACGACTGTTTTCTGAAGTTCGATGTTCTGTCTTCGTAGAAGTGATATCTGCAAATATATAAATAATTAGTATTTATGTAATATTAGTATCTTTTGAAATCTTTTGAATCCTATTGAAATCTCGAAAAATTCTTGAAAATCTTTTTATATTCTTTATAATTTTATGAAATCATTGGAAACTGCTAAAAATAATCACCTGAAATTCCTTAATACCAGAACAACCTTTAAAAATCCTAAAAAAAAAACCTTGGGATACTTTGAAAATCGCATGAAGTCTTTTGAAATCCGTAAAATCTTGAAATCTGATGTACACACAAAATTCGAGTGATCACCCTCTTTTATCAGTTTTAATTCTATTTTTTTTACCATTTATGTAACATTTATTATTCTAATTTTAATTAAAGCAAACAAAACATCGTATTTGAAAACGTCTTAAAGAAACTAATAACTGCTTTTATAATCATTAAATACACAGTTTTAATTAGTACTATTTCAACGTAAAAAAAAGTGCAATATAAATAGTCTACTATTTATAACTTTATTTGAGAAATTACAACTACTGATAGTGATTTTGGTATATGGTGTTATTCATGACGCAAAAAGTAAATAGTTTCGTAATTAACTACAGACTGTTTTTTTCCTATTTCAAATAAACTTAATTATTTAGAAAATATACAATCTCTAAATTGCAGCCATAAAGAAAAAAAACATCCCGACAATAAGAATTTGAAAAAATTGCGCAATTGGTGATATAAAAATACTTTTTGATGGAAAATATTTTTTCGCAAAAGACGAGGGAAATAAGTATAAAACTAAGAGAGATGATGAAAATATTTCGGATTTTTAAGGGGCAAAAGTGAAAAGATAGGGCGGTGAATGGCCGAATCGTGGTTTTTTCAACTTTAAATATTGGTAAACGTAATCAAGAGGAAGTTTTGTGGCGTTGCTGTGAGTAAAAGCGGCACGATGCGCGTTTCTGTTTGCCTTTCTTATCTCAGGTTTGCATTGCGATAACCGATCCCCTCTTACAGCTGATCTCGTAAAGGCCTCGAATCTGCCTCCCCCTGAGTACACCGGTCACAGAAACACAATCCGTTGTAAAGGTGGCTAAAGTAGGTGGGAATTTTGTCAGACTCGTATCGACAAACCCCAGAACCCGAGATAAAAAAGACAAACATTGATCTATACCTGAAGCCCTTCCATTCCATAAAGAGTCAATCTCAAATAACAATTGCAGAAAATAGCCCAAAAAACTTATTTTGAAATCGCAAAAGTGGAATATCTTAAAACTTGAATCAAATATTTAAAACTCAGAAACTCTATAACGGAAAACCCATCCCTTATTCAACTTAAATACAATTTTATAGAAAAGTTTTTATCTTCTTGAACGCTACTGTCATAAAGAAAACGTTTTAACAAGTGTCAAGATTTATTATTAATAATTTATTATTTTTCCAGTATTGAAGATTTATCGAAAATAAAGCTATAATTTTCCGCGTTTTTTTTTTAAGGTAAAAATGTAAAAAGTCAGGTAGAAATTGTGACGCAGTTTGTACCTGGTTAGCTTATATTCGTTATATAGTTACAGGCATAAATATCCGTCGTTAGAACTAATCGAAGTGTAGATAGTGTTATCTGCTAACTTATAGAACCACTGACCGTATTCAAAACATCGAAGTAGACAAATAGCAATTGCTTTTGTTCTTTACAACTTTCAATGGAAAATAACAATCAACTTTTCATTGGAAATAAGGCTAAAAAAATTATTTTAATCTTTTGAAAAATATTATTGCAATACAATTACTCTTACAAAATTTTTAATATTGAAAAATGATAAAATTAGAAAAAGTTTTAGAATAAAAAGTATGTATGTAATTCATATTTTTAGTTTAAAGATGAAAATTCGACATGATCAAAGTTGGAAGTGCTAAGTTTGTAGAAAAAAATTTAAAGACTTAAAATAAAAAATGTTTGAATCCAAAATAAATATAAATTCAAATATTTGCATAATTTATACAATTTTACAAATTTGAAAAGATTAAATAAAAGCCGATAGGAAAGAAACGACGTGTTTGCTCTACACTTACTTCGTTATTGGGGAAAACGACATATGTTATAATATTGTCTAATCACTGAGCAACTCTTTATCAGAAAAAAATAGATCAAACAAATGTTAAAGGGATTTTATTGCTCGCAAGATCAATAATATTATTATAATATAGATTTTAGTTTTTACTGATTTTAGCCAAGGCACTTGCAGTTGACAAAATAATGTAGTGATTATCAATAAAAATAAGATAATTTTATTGTAGCTATAAATATCATTGATTAATATAGAGAAAATAATATAATTTCATTTACCTCAGCATCTTTTGCATTCAATAATTCCTGTAATTCAACACACTTTTCGTTTGCTTCATTTAGCTCTTTCGATCTCTCATCTGTAACAGAAAATTGTTTTATAATTCTTTTATAATTAAAGAAATTTTATCTTTAAGCTTAATGAGAAACTAAATTAAAAAGGTTTAAATTTTTCCGCCACGCTTGTAAATAAAAAATATTTGCACTGTCGATAAAACAGAACCTTATTTTGACAGCGAAGGCTAACCTAAATTACACACCCAAAGAAATCTTACAATTTCTCTCAAATTTTATTTAAAAATTACATACCTATTTCATCAACAATGCCTTCTGAGAGAACCTCTTTCGTAAAGTTAGTAATTTGTCCCTTTAAATTAGATAAACTTGGCAATCCATCTCCAAACCACGTCGCCATTATACACGTCGACACTTTACGTGGATAGATATTAATTTTCCACTAATATTTAAATTCTTTCTATTCACACCATGTATTACAAATTTGGCCGAGTAAACACACTTTTTTGAAGAGGTCCGAATTACAGAAATATGAGAACGTATTTCCTGGCACTTCACAATACAAACTTTTATAGATAGCTCTACATGGCTGAAAACTTTTTGAATACAGTTTCTAGATTTAACACTTTTATAGGCTGTTTAACATTTATCGAATCTTTCCACTTATCTCCTGATATTGTGAGATATTAATATTAATATCTGAATCCTTAGATATGACTGTTTTACTTGAGGAACACTGTTTTTGTAAAAAATATGTTTCCTTCGTGGTTTTAACACAAGATAAAGTATACATAAATGTAGAGTTACCGACACAGTGCGATACTTTTAATTTATAAACTCGCCTAGAGGGGGCAGTTATTTATCTAATACGTGCTGCCATCTTACAGTTAGTTCATGATTTGAATTTAAAGCAATTTAAAGTTTATTCTTTTCATCTTGTAATTTCCATCAGTGTTTTTTATTTTAATTAGTCCTTATGAAGTAATAATTGAAATTTAAGGTGTAATAGAGGGAAAGACTAAAGATCTGAATAGAAAATCCGAAAAGATTCGCCACACCATCAACTTTTTAAGAGTATAAATACTAAACATTACGATCAACTTCTATAACTGTTTCTTTTTATTTATCGTAGATTTTTAAGTATTTTCTTTGGTTTAGACAATCTAATACAGTCAGAATAGAATTGGAACAAATTGTAAACTTGAAAAAGTTTTGAATAAATAGGCTATTCATTACTGAAATTGCAAGTCAAAAGTAGGGTTATATGTTAAACGAATTCCTAATATAAATTTCCGGAAAATTAAAACCTTAAATTATCGAATTTTGTATATTTAATTATATAGATGTGAAATTACTTGAGTTAACCTTACTTTTATTCGTTTTTATAATGTTTATGAGCGTTATTAATTATAATTAATTAACATAACTTGATTAATCAAAAATAACAGGTCCGGTAAAGTATATTTTGGAAAATTTGTTTACTAATGTTGCTATGACTATATTTTAATTAAATATGGGTATTGAGAAAATATAAAACGGACAAGTCCGTAAAACGTAAAAAGATAGATGGATATGATAATTTTAAAAATATATTTTCAAAGTTCCATTAAAACGTGATACATGGATTTCTATTGATACGATTAATAACTTCCTGGAAAGTTTTTCTCCTATAGTATATTCTTTTAATTTCCATGAAAGGAATTACTATCAATAAGACCTCTTGTAATTATACATATTGAACAGACTTTAATCTTTATTAAGAAGACTTAAAAGGATATTGATTTAAAAGTATATTAAGAAGGTAAAGGGTAGTTTAGTCTTTATTATTGAAATTCTTGCATAAAGATTTCTAAGAAAAGGAGAACTTCAGGAGATGAACCCAAAGTTACCCGCACTTCTTTTTATCTTATTCATAAAGATACATAAATGAACCGTTCTAACGGTAGTAGAGAAAATTAGTTTTGTAATCACCTTTTTATTAATATCTCCTTCCTCATATTTTAAATTAGTGTAGTCGAAATTGTGTTAATTGTGCTAATACACATGTCTGATGACATTTTTGTCAGATTAGGAACATGTTCTACAAATCAAGAATCCAGAACGGCTTAACATTTTCACCAGATGTCATTTCCTCGTAAAAGCAACTTAGAAGTAGCACACAACGACATAGTTGTAAGACTTATACAGGAAATTTTTTTTCTAGGCGCCTCTTTTTCAGTCAGGTGCGTGGATCCGAGTTTGTATTAGGAAGGATGCCTGGCACGAGACCCATGAGACCGAGGTCCTCTTCAGCGGAAGGTGAGTGCCGGTTGAGAATGCTGCGCTTAAATCCAGTGCCGTAATCTCGTATCCCTTTAAACGAATTTTAATTTAATTCTTATTTAAAAAGAATGAAATGATCTTCATGATTTCCAGTTATTTTTTTCATTTTTCTTAATAAAGTTGCTTAATAATTTTCCTTAATCTAATGGATTGCTTTCTTAATTTAGGAATTACTTTTTTCCTGCTTTCAAAAAAATTTTCATTCTTTCCCCTTTTTCTTTTTCTTCACTTAAAATTAAACTTTTTTTGCTTGAAATTTCAACCATTTGGTTGAAAATGAAAATACTTAGTGACAAATACATGTTATCGATTGAAATTTTAAACTTTATAAAGAGCGTTTCAAATTGAATTCAAATATATGTATTAATTTCATTCAAACAAATTTATCGCCTATTATTTTTGTGAAAAAATCATCCTATTTCCTAATGTAAATAAATTTTATTATGAATAGGTTGCTATATACTATTTTAATCATATTCTTGGATACCATACAGAATTTTAAATACTTGAACTGCTTCAGAAATAGAATTACATATTTCAAAAAACTGCATAAAAATGTTTGCCTCCCCTTTTAGATCTCATACTGAACGAAGTTCCAAATAATATTTAAAATTTATATTTCAAGTCACATCTCTTTTATGCGCCAGAGTCTAAATATATAAAATCGTTTTCATTCGCTAATGCAATAGAAATGAATGCACGAATTCAGCTTAAAATATTTACATTTCGCGTTGCCCGTCTAGTTTCCAATAAATAAATAAAAAGTTGTAGAATTTACAATTGGACATTCTTACGATTGGACAATTTAAAATTGCACATATTCCGAATTGAATACATAGTTTCATTCGAATTGTAAATTCTGTTGGATTCATAATAATTTGAATTGGAAAATTGCTTCAGATAGATTTGAATTTATTCGGATACATTTAAAAACTGAGTATCTAAGTACGATGCTTTAAAACGTAGTATCTTAATATGTCCAGTTTAAAAGAGAGTAACTCAAGTACTTTATTTTATAAATAAGTCACTCAAGCCTCTGTATTAAAAACAAGTAACTCACACTTCGCACACGGGCCGTTTTCAAAACTAATAACTATATTTCCTTTTTAGAAACTTATACCTCGGACCCTCCGGATTAAAAAGCGCCTAACTGACAAGCTGATGGGTCCAGCTGAAATTTGATTACCCTGCATAATCGCCCTGGTTGAATCCGGCACTGTTCATGCTATCACGATTAAGAGAGCGAACTGTATGAGGCATTTGAGCGAGAAAGCAAGACAGAATGTGAAGCGAAGGAAAGCTAAAGGAAAGGAAAGGAAGGCGTACAAGGTAAAGGCATATCTGAATCCTCCTTACTTGACTCGACTCAGTCTGATCAGAGCCAAGCCACTGGCCGTGATCCTCTCTCCAAATAGCAAGCACGTCGCGCACTCAACTCGCGTTTTAGTCGTTTCACGGCTCTCTCCCGATATTTCTTCGCCGCGTCCTCTCTCCATCAGTTCACATTTCTATCAACGTCAGTTCGCACTCGTTTCCGTCTCAAATTCGCCAAATTTCTCTTTTTATTCACATCTACTTCTTTTTTTAATTTGCCGCGTTTTTGACATGACGCGCGAACCGCGCGAGAAACAACTGTCATCAGCGTGAGGGAATGACGGTTCTCTGTGAAGATGAAAGTAGTCAAGATTTAATGCAGATGATGTTCAAGAATTGATTGAATATATAAGGATTTTGTGTTTTGAGAGGTTTGTTCAACTTTTATTGTTGTTTATTTCCCTTGAAGAGTGGTTCCTGATGAGTTATGGAGGATTTTTGCCGGCTTGTGGAATGTCACGTGTTAAAAGACACGAACAGGTGTGCTTGCTTGCATACAGAAAAGCTAATGCAAAATTTCAGGAAATATGCGATGATTTAATGATGAGTTTTGCAAAGTCGTGTTTTCCACTTATTAAAATTTCGTAAATTTGTCTGTTTTCTTTTGGAAACTGCATTTTCCCAGTGTCAGAGTTTTAAACAACAAATTGTGCAAATTTTAGAGGTTCTTGTATTTTTCATTCATTAAAAAATTGAAGAAACATTGGAAGTTTTGAGTGATGCAGTTAAAATACAACTCTTGATGATTTGAATACTGCATACATTATTTATAGTATGTTAAATGCATTGAATAAACTGTTCTAAACATTAAAAATTGAATGGGAATTAAATTTCCGCGAACTAGAGACGCGATATGATGTTATCAAGTATCAATTCTTCCAACGTTGTAAGAGTGTTAGAGACAGTGTAGAATGTAAGGTGCTACTCGAGTTCCTATTATTCCCGGAACTGGAGAGCAAAAGAATGCTTACGCCAGGTCAAAGGCATTCGAGTGGTTGCGGAGTGCACCGGAAACGAATATTGAGGGAATGCACTCCTCGTGTGAATTTTGCCATGGCGTTTGTTGCTTTTACATGAGAAGGAAATTAATTAGACGTAACGAGTACGGGAGTCGGAACCTAAGAATCATTGTTTCACAACCACACATTATGCTTCAAAGCACTAAGTATGAATGTTTATTCCTAACTGTATCCATGCTTTATAATAACGTGATTCAACTGAATCCAACAAGTGCATTTTAAAAGTTTACTCCGGTTAGAGCGCTTAACTGTTACAAAATAATTATTTTTCCTAATGACTCTTCAACTTTTTGCATTTGAAATCATTTCTAAGTGCATAAGAACAGACTCGCCAGTTTTTTCCCGTTTTCAAAAAAATTCATCTTTTTCTGGTTAAATATTCAAATACTAATTTGAAGATCCATGTTTTAATTGGAAATTTATCTTTGTTTAAAAAAAAAAGTGTTTCAAATTGAATGCAATACAGTGCCTGAATTAATTTTATTCCTCTGTTTTCGTGTAAAAATCACCCAACTTCCTCCTTTTGGAGAGATTTTTGTGTTATGTTAGCTCAAAAATTAATTGTAAGAAGCATTATCGTTTCATCATCATTTCTTCAGATTTGAGATATTTTTTTCGCGGATTTCGGTTTCTTCTGTTGCAAACAGTGGTCTCGAAAGTACGAACATTTTTCTGAAGTACTGCAAGTATTCGAAATTTCTTTCGAGTATGCAAAGCACGGGCCATTAATTTTCTTGGCGATTCGTTGGACGCGGAGGCATTCTTTCAGGGTTGATGTATTATGCACAGAACATTGTCGTGTGTGATTTTTTTTTATTCGAATCCGGCTCGACCACAGGCTTCAGCCGAGGACCTCCCGACGACTCCAAGGTTCTAGGCAGGTGCATTAGCGTTTCAAAAATAAAGGATCAAGTGATTGAGAAATTGAGTGTCGAATTATAGAAAAATTATTCCACTTGTCTTGCAAAACTCTCTTTGTCGGGGAAAAAAAATCCTCCAAAAAAGGTATATTCTCTGGGAAAGTTCTCATCTTTTTCTGACTAAAGAATTGAAGATTCAACCATTCAACTTAAAGAAATTCAAATGTATACAGTATTACAAAATGACAGATCAAAACTTCATAAATCAAGTAATTTTCAAGTTACTAGTCCGTGAAAATAATGTTTGAATATTTTCAAATGTAAATCTTTAAAATGGAAACTTTTGAATCTTATTAACACAGTTTTAAATTTGATGCATTTAACATTGAAACCGCACTTAAAATGATAAGATTTTACCTATATAGAAAGAGTTCTAAATTGAATAAGTGCAGAATTTTAAATTGAAAAATGAAAAAATCTTTTGTTTCAAAATCTTCTTTCTACCTTTAATCCTTTAAAAATATTTGGAAATCAATTAATTAAATTTTATTTTTATTGATTCAATCTTTCAAAATATATACAATTTTTTAAATTCTCTGAAATCACTTGAATTATTTTGAATTTATCTCGAGGTTAATTAGTTAATTGTTTTGTGTATATAAAGTTTAGTATAAACACACTATTGGTTTCGCTAAGGCCTTTTTCTATTAAAAATTGAATGCCTATTTCTCCACAAACCGATGTGAAAATTTTCCATAAATGCTTTTCTCGTCACATTAATTTCAAGTAAAGGTAAACTATATCGTCCCTAGTAATATTTTATTGAGCATCTGAGCTGTAGTATGTAGTATCTTGATGCGTAGGACACCGTAGGGAATCGTATTCGACGCATAATGTAGGAACTATAAAGTAACGGTAAAGACGAGCAGCAGAAGAAATACACCAAGCCTCCAACTTTTCACGTACACGAAACAACTGATATCGTCTCACTCAAAATAAATTTACCGTCTCGACGATCTTTGATTAGCAAATCAGCTTAAGAACTTGTCGCGATACATATATATGTGTATATATGTACATTATAAGATATTCTACTATCTACATTTTCCCTTTAAATTACTCTTTACGAACAACTAAGGAAAGCTTTCGCGATAAATTTGCTCAATTTTCTTCCGCCGTGTCAACCCTGTTAATTTCTCAAATAGCTTTCGTACTATCACTCAGTAATAATTATTTTAATTACTGAGCGAAACTCGTAATTGAGTCACCAGTACCAGACAACTTGTTTCTAATCAAATAAGGTATCGAGTAGCTTCTTGAATTTATGTTTAATTGACCAGAAATAGAAACGAGGAAATTGTGCTATTTAAAAATTAAAGCCTTTTAATACTTGAACGAATACTTTAGAATTGAAAACGTTGGCAGAATCAAATAGTCTAGAAAACCGGAACCGAAAAATTCCCGAAAATAAAAAAAAATCGTTGTATTTTCTGACTCGCACGGTTCAAATAAAATGCGACGACTGAAAATTTACCCTGACCTTAAAGTTTTACCTTATTCATTTACGTGTTATGAAAGACTTAAGCAAAATGCTTTTATTCAATTAAAACTCATTAGAGTTTCGTAGCATCCACAAGCCCATAAAGTGGAACATAATTCTTGAAATAAAATGTTTTCTCGGTGCGAAACGATGTACGTAGATATGACTTCATGCTTGAATAGTGTTAAAAAAGAAGAGAAAATTATTAAAGAGCCAAGCATACATGCGTATATCTTTCTTTCCCCTTCGGTCGACTTTGATTCATCCAAGGAACGCCTTGTTCTCGCCTCTCTCGATAGATACGATCAAAAAGTGACTGATTAACGATCCAGACGAGTTTTCCTTTCGACAAGACTGAATCGTTAGAACCTTTTACGTGAGATTGTAAAGATATGATTTTCGTAGGAGGAATAAACTTATTTCTGTTAAGTAGTTGTTATGTTATTAGGTATGGTACATTGACTACTTTCTGCTTCTAAAAGCTTTGCACATACAGCCATGATCAAGTAATGTACAGGAAAGTAAGATAAGGAATAACAACAACACACGGTGTTCCCCAGTGATTACTCATCTAAGTACTAACCGCGCTTAACGCTGCTTAACTAAAATGATCCAACGAGAATTTGTACTTTCAGCGTGGCATGGCCGTTGTCTGGATGAGAGTAGACTAAACCGGAATAAGGAAGAAGAGCAATGGTCGTCGATTGGCTGTGCCCGGGACTTAGGCCCACTGGAAACCGAAGGCCTCGTCTTCTTCGATGTAAAGTAATTCTCCTCGACGAGCATGAACTTCTTCAGGATGTTTTGGTGAGTCTTTTATAAGTTTTCCTAATTTCAGACAATTGAATTCCAACTTAAAGCTCTTGAATATCGTAACCGGAAATTTGCGAAAATTAATAGATACTCTGTTCTAGCAAATTGAATAGCATTCCCGAGTCTGATAAAAAATATATTTTTCAAGTACATCATTCCGTGAAGGCAATATAAAAATGAGCAGAGTGGAGGTAAAAGTGGCTGTAGAAACTTATGGTTAATTCGAAAAAAGTAGTTAAAACCAGCTCGTGAGATTAAACCTGGCTCGAGATTTAAGGCGATTATTATCGCTAGAGTTAAATCAGTTACTTGCCCAGCTACCGAGAATTTTTATAGTTATTATCCTTATGGCTGGAAGTGTAGGTGGTTGTGGTGGTTAAAGTTGTTCAGGCGTGTAGCCAACCATTAGAATAGGAAGCATAATGCGCTATTAAAGTCCGCTAACCGCACTAACGTGCATGTAGGCATGCCATTATCCATTCAGTGTGATAAATCGATGACAAGGATTTCCGACATACGATTCCAAGTCTTTGTGTCGATTTAGTCCAATTTTCCTGCCTCACATTAGAAAGCTTTTAGCCAAATTCAATCCTCGTTCGTTCACACCTCGCTACTTTTAGTCTGATTGGAATCTCCTTCCATAAAGAAACTATTCTTGCAAGTTTTATACGAAAAAGATCGAAGATTTTATCAACTCTTATCGACTCTTAGCTTAAAAATAAAATTTTAGAAGTACAAAACTCTGAGAGCTGGAAAGTTGAATTTTAAAAGTTATACTCGTGTTCAGTTTATTTTATATGAAAATATTTTCAGGCTTATTGCTCAGATCACTTGATGATCTCGAAAAAATATTTCTGATCGATTGACACTCTTTTCCAAATTTTTCACATGCCTTGGTGATTCATTAAAAGAATATCGCAGTCGATTTCTACGAAATTATGTCAATAATTCTTGGAGATATTCGAAAGCACTGATCTGGATCCTTTGATCTAGAAGCATCGCTTCATTGGCTGATAGGCATCAACTTTAATGCGAATCCATCACAAAAAGAAAAAATATCTCGCGAGAATCGAAAAATTAATGAGTCGTGAATACGATCTCATTTATATGAAAATTGATCCCACATTTCTCTTGAAAATTTGTAAAATTGAGAAAACAGTTTCTTCCAAAAGACTCTCAAGAAAATGGTGCAAGATGAGCTTATTAACTCTTTTCAGCTCTTCGTTTCACCTAAAAAGTATTAAAAGTAAACATTTTTTCGATTTATAGTCTTACTTCCTCTTACTGGAAATAAGTACATCTACAAAGCGATTTTATATTTAATTGTAATACTTCTTGAATATAATGGAGAAATATAATATTGAGGATAGAACCTAAACCAATACTCTTAACACTAAGAATACAAAAGTATCTTAAGAAGCTGTGCAATTTTAATGAGATGCAAATTAAAGATTCGAGAATGTGTAAGAACAGCAAAATAAATTTATAGTTTGAGTAGGAAATCAGTGGCTAATGCTTTTGCAAATCGGAAAGTTGAATCGGCAATTCGCACTGATGGTGGCAATGTGCCTTAGGGTATAGAGCTGTATGTGTATTTGAATGAGAAACGTTTGTGGAGTGCACTCGGCAAAATGAAGAACGAGGGAGAGGCCGCGGTGGGCAATGCAAAACCATGGTTTATTCCCTCATTCTGCATACACTGTACAGTGTAGACTGTACAGTGTCAGAACCATCGAGTACTATACACGTATCGTTTTGTATCCGGTTGATGAATGGGATGCGATCAGTTTCTTGCACGGTACGAATTGAGTGGAACCAACCCCCATTCCTCCGACCATATTCGACCGACCTATCTGGCAAAACGTATTGCCCGCTGAACGTTCCTCGATGGCAATTATCAGGTTGCTCATTACACCTAGTAAGTTCACGAGATTACAACACATCCATTATCAGAGATCTCGCCTTCGACCTCCCATGTCGAAAATCTACTGGCAGAATGTATTCTTGTCCAGAGAGAAAAAAATTACTCTTCTAGGTAACTGAGAGAGTTTCGAAATCAACCCTGTTGGTTTTTTTATTCGATTCAAACAATTCATCAGTTCAGTATTAGAGAATTTTTTTGGCTTCTAATCTAAAAATTCGATTTCTTCGCTTTATTCAACAAATATTAAATTTGGAACTTTTTCTCTTTGTAGGATTAATCAATTTTTAATTAGAATTGTAAGTACAGAGCGAGAAAATATCTAACTTAAATATTTATTAAGTAAAATGAAAATATTAAATTTTGAAGTTAGATTTTGAATTCTTCGATTTATGCAAAAAGTATCGAAATTAAATATTTTTTCGTTCTGTGCTCAGAGTAAAACTGTTTTTATACGGAAACTGCTAGTTTTAATATATGTAATTCTAAAAATTCCAGAAAATATAAGGTTTAGAGGTGTTACAGGAAAAATCGATACGGGGTACAAGGATATAAGGTACAAGGAATTCAAAGGCATTTGTCGAGGCAAATTCGCTTGGCGTTAAGCACGCGCTAATTCACCATGAAACTCGCCTCTTATTAGGCACTTGATGGCACCCAAAGGTGCTTACCTTGGTACACGAGCCTCATGGGGTGTCCGATTAAGCGATGGCATGCAATAATAATAGCTAGGTGATACGGCAATAGTGCCTTTTGAGGGTTCTATTAAGACGGATATGCGGTTCGCCCTCGTATCCTCCCAAGCTTGGTGCTTGCTTGTTATTATCATCAGTAATCTCCGACTTTCCATCCCTCTATATAGTCAGTTTACCAACCTGGCGATTTGCAGTATGGATGGTAAATTGTACTCGAGTGTTGTTCAAGGATACTCTGTAAATCTATGTAATTTCTCGGCCCTCGGATGCGAGGGAACATAACCGCCTCTTTATTATGGCTCAACTACAACCTACAAAGGAAGATTTATTTGGACAAATAAAGATTTATTCCAATGCGAATCATAAGTGCTCACCGATTATTTATCGCGCGAGAAACGATTTTATACAGTGGTTTTCGAGTACATCAACTCTTACAATGTATTCAAGTGATTTTCGGACTGTTTTTTATTTACTCTAGATAAATATTTATTTCACTCTTTAATATAAATTATATTTACATTCCGAAATAGTCTTTTGAAAATCTTTTATTTTAATTCTCTTGAATTTTCCTGATATATTTTTGAATTTCTTCAATTTCGTTTCCCTTAAAGTCTAATCTTTGCAAGTTTTTCCAAAAATCGTAAAGAAAATTTTAAGGAAGTCGATTTTCTCCTTAATTAAATCCCCAAATTGGAAGCAGTTATAATGACTTTAACGTCCCTTCCTAATTTAATAAACTTTTTCTCTGAAATTAAAAAATCTTCTCTGTATCCTTCCTTGAATTATAAAGACGTGCATCATCGTGAGCAAAACAATCAAAGAAAGAGATTCCTGAAAATTTTACATTATTAATACAAAGCATTCCGTGCCGGCGTTCAACGAGCCGGAAAGAAGGAAGAGGAATATGAGAGAGACAAAGGAAGAAAATAGAAAAAAAGAAAATAAGAGAGAGAAAGAGAAAACACTCGCTCGACCACCTCGTGTGGGTATATCATATAGAGTAACTCACCCGTTGCGTGCAGACTTTGCTAAAGAAAAGGACGCACGTAATAGATACTAGGTATATGGACTTTGAAACCGGCGCTGTAATTGGAATTAATTAGAGCCATTTTACCAACCGAAGGCATTCTCTATACTGACAATTTTAACCCTTTTACACTTTTTTCTCTATTTTCTTTCTTTTCTCGTAAATTACGTCGAAAGCAACGTGGAAACGAGCATCTGAATTGTTTCGACCCTATGGGGCCTATTCTCCAAGCTAAATTATTTCTTGTCACGTCTGAGTGACATCCTTCACCATTTCCTGCTGATAAGATACACAAAAGGAAAAGCATAATTTTCTCGTTTTTTACACAACGAATAGCAAACTCAAGAAGATTTTTAAATAGAAACATTAATTTTGTAACTCACTTGAAATTAATAGAGGCTGCGAGGAAAGGAATGGAAGAAACAGAAAGAAAGACGATTATTTTATCGTGCAAGATAGTGAATGAAGAGGATCCATAAAGACGTTTAGTCTGATCATTATTAAGAGCAAATCACGGTCATTACGTAACCATAATTTTCAGTTAATGTAAAAAGTGCAGTACACAAGATTTACGGCTCGTCCTGCAAATGTGTGGTTAATTATAACCATAAACATCTAGTTAGGACACACCAACCTAGGGGTTTAACCATTAGCCTCTGTGGTTCCCATCAATCGCTACTGCCTCATGAATCCTCTTAATCGACTCTCACATGAGCATTTTTGCAGGAACTAATAACTTTCAATCCCTAGGTCAAGCATTTTTTATAAAATCACCCGTAAGCTCTTTTGGTATCTTAAAATTCCGCGAAATCTAAGATTTCTTTAAAAACTCTTATGGTATCCAGTCAAATTATACTAAATCTTTTTAAATTCTTTTAAAAATCTCTTACAAATCGAGAAAAACCGGATTGTTTGTTTATCTACATAGAAAAAATTAAAAAGTTAAGATAGAAATCTTATAAACTGAGCTTTTTGTTTATTCTAAACGGTTGCGTGCTTACAATAATTTCACAAGAATTTCAGGATTCATGGACGATAATATTACGTAGCTTCTCCTAAAAATGGCGTGTTTCTTTGAGTGTGAAGCATAATTGGTTTTTGAAAAGGTTCTGGTATTGTAAATTTAATTGCTTGTATAAGGAAGATTTTATTACAAGGAGTAAAAGTCGATGTCATTTTATGATCCTAACTAGAGTCTTAGATTCTTATAGAAAATTTATGACATAAAATTAAATTCTTATGTGACTTTATGGCGAAATTCGCATTTCATAATTTAACGTTCTTAACATTGAGAAATTTCAAATATTTTTTTTATGTGGTAATTTTATTACATGTCCTTTTAAATTTTAAGTAATTTCGAAAGATTTTAAATGATTTCAACTGATTTCAGGTGATTTCAACGAAATTCAAAGAAAATTAAATTATAGTAAGCGGTTTCGAGGGGTTTCAACAGCTTTTCAAGAGCTTTCAAGTGACTTCAACAGAATTTATACCAGGAAAGGGTTTCGTGCAGTTTTTCCTTCCTTTGGAAAACAGTATTAATAATTTTGATTGGAAATATGATGGCGGTACGAAATTTAAAAAAAAAAATCTACGTACCTAAACTTTCTGAGGCTAGTGTACGTATTTTGGCCTCTTTCTCCACTCCGGAGGGTCCTCGTCTCGCCCTTTCGAATTTTGTTCACTAGCCCTGTTATTAGGCGATACACCAAAATTGGTGGACCCCACGGCATCCTACTAATTCACGCTCCTTTAGAGCCCCCGCGAAATCCCCAGAGGCGAAGGTCCTCTCCTACCTCTTTCTACCTTGGGTAACGAAAAGCGAATACACTTCAGCAACACGGATTCCTGAACGTTCACGTGTACACGTGCCCTCGAGTCGCCAGTGCAGCCATTAAAACGAGGAAATTATTGTCTAAGGGACGAGCTTTACCGAGCTCTGCTGTACCAGAAACCAGAAACCAGATTGTACCTGAAGACCAGAACTGACGATCAGCGGCAGCCAATCTCGACGGGATGTTCGACCTTTTGCACGAAGACATTACGCCGTGGTACATTGTAGCTGGTTATGGCTAAAAATCAGAAATGATGAGGTAGTTAAAATATTCGCAGACGTCACGAGACTGTTAAATTAACCACGGAGGTGGTTAAGAGCAAGATATAATGCCTGCTGATCTCGAGGAAAGAAGATTTAATTTCCGTATGAATAAACCAGCAGTGTTAACTTTTGGCTGTGGAAATTGAAAGAATTAGACATTTTGACTGTTTTCATCATATCTCAGACTCTCCAAGCTTAAAAAAATATCTCAAAATATTTTGAAATCTTGACTTCGCATAGAATCAAAAGATTTGAAAGAATTTCAAAGAATTATGAAAGATTTTCAAAGATTATTTTCTTTCATCGTAACGTATGTTAAGAAGGGTGAAAATTTTAGTAATGGATTATTAGAGATATGAAATCAAAGAGATATTTAAAATAGAAATTTACCCTAACTTTTCGTGGTTAGTGTATCTCTCGATATTCTCTATGGTATATGATTTACCATAGAATCAACCTACAGCCTCGGGCGCTCTACTCAATTCGACTCCTCGATGATCTACTTCGAGAACCCACTTGGGAATTAAATATTGTTTTAATGTACCGAAGTAGATGATACAACGTGCCAGGTATCGGCCAGGGAATTAAAAGGGATATAGTTAAAAGATTTTTACTTTCGAGGAATTTAATCATTTCTTGTTCCATTGATGATACCTTCAACAACTCATAAATACATATTTTTCAATTTATTAGATGTATTTCCTGATCTGGATTTTCTTGATATCTTTATTGTTTGTGATTTTCAATTAAAAATATTATTAAAGTTGATTAGGAATCCAAGCACTTTCTTGTATCAGGTTTTTTAGATTATATTTTATAACAATACTTATTTCTATTTTTAAATTAGAAAATTAATCTTAGAATTCACTCTAGAGTCTAGAGGTATAGTTAATTTCTAAAAAATCTTTTTCTTGAAATTTCTCAGAATTCTTTAAGCGTTCTACCTGTTGATTTAGAAGAGTTATAGAGGGGCTACTGACTTATTGTTGGTTGAAAGCAATTTTCTAGCAATTCGTCTGAGTTTTTTAAGTTTTTTTTTATTTCGAATCCCTGTCCAGCAGTATATATTTTGTCCTAATAGTAAACTAAATTACTTCATCACTGAAAGCTTCTCATTTGAAATTTTCTTAAATCCCTTAAAAATTTAAAATAGCTTTAAATGACTTGAGATCACTTCAAGTTTTCTAAATTCATTAAAATCATTTAAAGTAACTTCATATTATTTGACATCGCTTATTGAAATCCTTTAACATCATCTAAAATCTCTGGAAATTTTGAAAAGTCCAGCTCGTCTATTATTAGAAGTTCGGTATATATAGTATACATAATTACTATAATATATGTACTTCGATCTTTAGGTGGTCGTTTAAAGTGTCAATTTTCCATTTAACTTCCTCTCGCCGTGCAAATCATCATTTTCAGAAGAGCATGACGAGTCAGGTGAGCTGAGGCGATCGCTTCGCGACCACATTGTCTCGTCATCCACCAAAAAAGTGTCACTTGTAGGAAGTTAGAAGTTCCGCTTGATTACTTTGTTAAACCTCGTCCTGTCCGATCTGAATTTCACGCTAATCGTCCGTTAAATTTCCTTTAATTTATCGTCTGACGATATCCATTCATCCAAGGGAAGTTGGCGACTCCACGAAAGTTGAAAATAACAATAATGATAGAATCCTTCCTAGACCCGATCTTCCATCCTGGAACGCGCAAGCAGGAACTTTTCCCACTCTCTTTTTCTATTTTCTCTCTTCTTTTCTATTCTTCACTCGACCAGTAAAGTTTTTCGTCTGTAAAATTGAAACGAACCTGCCTTTTATTTTTCATCTAATTACTGTCAATCGAGGGATGGAGCATGCTTCTAATGCATTCTACTTTACATTTCCCTCGTTTTGTATTCGAAGAATAATAAGTACTCTAAAACTTTCTAAAACTTATCTCGAGAAAAGGAGAAAGCATATAAAAGAATAAGGAGAGGAATGAAGATAGTTGGAGGGTAAAAAAGAGGTGCTTCTGTTCAAAATTTATAAAGGAAGCGTTCCGTCACTCAATTATACAAATGCTCTCAAAGAAAGACTAACAGAATTATTAAAGTGATTCCAGAAACGTTTCTGCAAGTACTAATTGGGTTACATTTTTTTCTATTTTGATAATATGAAGTTGGACTTGAGAGAATTCATGATAAGCCGTTTATTCTACTTCTGGGCTGCTTTTTATTGATTTAACGTTGGTTGGAAATGAGGAACAAGTGTTTCAGTCTTTTACTGTTAGCATAATTTCATTTTAAATTCTTGTGTGAAGTTTTCATTTGAAAATTACTTGTGTAGTGCCGTTTTTAATTTAAAGCCCTTTTGAGGGAAATTGAAGATCTTTCTCTTTACCGTCTTTTTTTTTGTGACAGAATTTAATATCTGAACCGTATTATATTTTATTTTCTTTGGCGAGAAACCCAGACTTGAATATCAAGGAAATAGAGAAAAATAGTGAATCCGGCGTCAAGGTGAAGGGACAGGATAAAATGCGATCCTTTCCGTCAGAGGAAAATTCACAAACGTATATACATACTAAACAAGTTCTATACGTATATTTGTGTGTACATATACTCGTGAGGGGATCATCGTATTATTTATGAATATATATCCTCGTTCAAAAGTACGGCCTTTTACGGCCCTTGAGCACCTTTGAGATCTCCCTCGTGGCAGGAAACCTCGATGTTATCGCATCATCAACGGAGTTTTCATCGCGCGCTTCTTCATGTCTGATGCTCATTCGTGCGACGTCGTAAACTGCAACGCGATGCTACTTGAGAAATTCGCCCGATTCGACGCGCCCTTCATGCACGCCTCCCCAAGAAACTTGTATTGAAACACCTGTGTGCAAGAAACGGCTTAAGAGAATATGAGAATCACCATGAAAATTAACTTCTTTAGGGGAATTTAGTTTTCTCCCTTTTTATGTTCAATTCAATTTTTATTAGGGAAATTGACGTTTTTGTATTGTTCTGATTGAATATTTCAATTAAAGGCATTTGGTAATTACCAGAAGAGCAGGAGCAAATTAAGTTTTGCCGCAACTTTACGCTAGATTGACTAGTTTTAGCAAAAAATATTTATTATTAATGTTGGACCCAAGTGTTAAGCTCAAAATTCCATCCTCCATTTTACTCAACGAAAATTGTTAATAAATATTTTTGCGCTCTGTACCACTAATCTTTTTTCCAATATAAGACTGCATACAGGGCGAAAAAATATTTAATTTCGATTTGGTTGAAGAAAACCAAAAAGTACTTATTGAAAAGATAGAAATTTTTTAAAATGAAGTCTAACAGCTACCTTAATTCAATTTAAATTAACTACCTAATACTAGGCGATGAGTTTTAAGAAAATGTGAAACGCAAACATTTCTTTGTTACTTTTTGATGTATAAGGCTTGAAATGATCCTCGAGCCCTCCATGAATCAGGAACGATTTAAACTCTTGAATGAACGAATTCCTGGGAGATATCAGAGAAGGTGGAGCTTGACCGCAACTGCCGAGCTCCATATACTTACCATGCCGACGCCCTTGGCAAAATCATAAGCGAATGGGCAAGATCCTAAAGATCATTTCTTTTTCGTTGCTACTCTTCCACGAAAACGGATGATCGCAGCATTTAAGCATTCCAGCCATCACTCGCGAAGGAGCCGTGAAATATTATTGCATCGTAGTTACGTCCAATTACACGAGCCAACATCAGAGAAGCCAGATCTGCGATCCCTTCGTCGTTACGAGTTTTGAGATTGCCAGGGCAACTTAAATCTGAGCTTCTCGGTTATTAGTCAAATCGGCCTTCGTACTAATTAGCGCATCTCGTTGCTGCGGAAACGCCCCAGGATTACACGTCAATGGGATTTCATCTCGACTGACAGTCTCAGAAAAAGTATCAAACTTCAACAGTATTTCTCTTCCTCGAAATTTTCCTCTCTCTAGGCAGAGTAGGCAGAGTAACCAGAGTAACGATCCTCTTTTTGTTCAACTCGATGTTCCATTCATGGAACTTGCACAATTGTGTACTTTGTACTCCGACCACGAATCACTTACATTAGTCCTTTTGCAAAGGGCAATAACAGGGTTGTTGTTTTTAGGTCAGAAAGCAGGCTCACTTCTCTGATTGGCTAGCAGCCAATAAATCTCTTCCTTATTCTTTGCACTTGTTTCTTTCGAATCGGACAATCTTGAGGGCGTAGTTGAGGCTAAAAACTGTTCTAGAGATGAAGCAATACAATTTTATTGATGGGGCATTTCCATTTGGATAATGATATATCTCAATTCTTACTGCAAGCGATATTCCTTTCGAAACATTTTTAACTAAAATGATACTTAGATGTTGATGTACAGGATTTAGTTCGATACAAAAAGTACAAAAGCAAAAAGGATTTTTTGTAGAATCTATTTCTCAACATTATATCATATTTATATAATATAATATCAATATTTATAGTAAGACATTTTTAAAATGAACAATTATTTCTTTTGTTCCAGGTAAGTTCTTTCCCTCACTGGGCTCATGTTCTTCAACTTCTTGATATGATACAAATTGGTAAACGAAGCAAAATTTATTATCAAAATCGGATTGGCCCTACTCTCCCTATTGGTGCAAATTGAGGATGAGCTGTTTAGGGACGAACGTATAGCTTATCTTTTCTTTCTGGCAATCGCCTTGAAGCTACTCGGATTCCCACGACAAACGTGACTGGGGGGCTGAAAGAGAGCAAAGCCTAAATAAACGGTTGTACGACGACGGCAGGCGTAGATGTATGAAAAATGAAAGAAACCTTCCTTTGCAAGAGGCCAAGAAGAGATCGTTCGGTGCACGCAACCCAAAGATGATTACGTACCAACCTTCTGGACCTGAAGCTGGGCCTCTTGGCCCCCAGGGCAAGAGGCCCTTCTCGTCTTATTCCTCTTCTTCGGCTTCGACTTTAACTTCTCATTCTAACTTCCTTTCTCGGGCTTATTTCTTCTTAGCCCTTTTTCACCTCCCCTAGGAACATGGCACTTTTATTACACCCGCCCATCTTACGGCGAAGAGCTGCAACTCCGTAGCTTTTAATTTCTTACGGCGGTGCATTGACCGCAGACCAAATGACATAAGTTAGGGTCTTAAGGAGGATTTGTGGTATTGCCAAGACGACAAAGTCTCGCGTTAATTCATTAGAGAATTTTAATATTTAAAAACAATTCTTCTATTTGTTGAGTGTCTAGTAGTACCCAAAAATTTTATAATTTTTTTTCTCGAAATCTTCTTCATTAATATTTCATGTTTTTTACTATGGGATTTTCAAAATAGAGCTTTTGGATAATATACTGCCTTTCAGGTTCTGTCTTTCCAGATTGGTAATTAAAGAAATTTTTAAATTAGACGACTGATAAATTCAAAAACTTTGAGTTTCAGGGAATAATGTCCATTAGAATTCAGACTAAATATCTAAAAAAGAAAAAGGCGAAAAGTAAAGACGAATTCTTTCTATATTTTTAAATTCACCAGCTTTAATTGTTCCCACAAGTTTAAGTTTCTTATTTCTAAGTTTGCATGCATATCGTTCGGATCTTCCTTACCTTATTGGGCATATCATCTCCCTTCTACTTATTTTATCTCTATTACTTATCTCCTCACTCTTCCCTCCCAGTCTTTCATTATACCTCTAATGATACTTTATCTTCACTTTCTGTGAGGTAGACTCTTCTTGCTCTCTTGAGTCTGCATTACATCAGTTTCCAGTTTCTCCTCTTTTTGCTATATTCTATTTCTTTTGCCCCCGCTTTCTTACCTTTCAACTTTCCCTTCTGCCTTATTAATAAGCGCCTCACTTTCCTCTAAGCTTGTTCTCAACTCAACTTCTCTCTATTTCTCCCCTTCGAACTTCTTACTCCCTAGCTTATCTTATTTCTCAGCTCTTTAATCTGACTTCTTTTCGTTACTTACCCTAACATCTTGTCAATGCCATTATAGGAGTTATTCAAGATGACATAATATACTTCTTACAAACTTTAGACCACCTTTTGTTCTACATATTACTAAAGCTTATAGATTTTAAGAGTTTTCCAAGGAGATTCTCTTGAAACCTCTTAAAATTCTTGAAAATCTCTGAAAATTACTCTGACAAAGACTCACGACAAGTAAGCTAAACAGGAGATTCATTGTAGTCAGAATGAATGAATTTATCTTAATTATTATTATCAATTCGTTTCTAAGTGACTGATAAAGTGAAAACTGAATTCTTCTTCTTTAATATTTACTATTTATTTATAGAACAATAAGCAGTCTTCGAAGTAAGTTTGAATCGTAATTCTATTCCCTTGGTGATATCTCCAACCAGATTTTATTGCCAGTCATGTATGTACATTGCAGAATGTACATTTTCTACCCGGCATTTCTCGAGACTCGTGTATAGGACAAAAAATGGCATCATGTGTGGGTATAGAGACTACCCAGATATACAGATTGTCGTGAAGCGCCTGGAAAGAGGAATCGAGAAGGTGGTTCCATGGTGCTGTGCTTGCTTATAGTCTTTAGTGTCGTGACCGACGCTCTTTGTTTGTTTTCTGACATCATCCAGTAATGCATTCTATACGTCCTGCCACCGGACGACGCGAAACTCTTTAAGTGCTTTAAATGAAACTATACTTAAAAATACACATACACACTGCACAATTCTACATATGAGTTCCCATGACTAAGTTTCTATGTAATTTCAAGTTTAAGGCGAGGTTTAGGGTCTATGTGTAGGAATTTATAGTGGTCCTTGAGGTCACGCATCGTTTGTCGGAAAGACTTATGGTAGTTTCGTATGGGTAGGAAAAGAGCCGCCAGCGTTGAAATGTTTCCCCTAACTGGAGGCGAAGCCTTGGGGAAGGTTCAAGTTAAATAGCGTCGGAGATGAATTGCAAAACGTGAAGTATGTCTTTTCAGGACTCATGACGCAATAAAGCAAGAATTAATCACTTTTTTATAATCACCATTTCTTTATGATTTAATAAAAGGATCAGAACTTCTCTGCTCTACTTTTTCAAACTTTTGAAGATGTTCACTTTAATGGTTGAAGAATAAGAATATACTTGATTAGGATATTTCTATATAGAAGGGAAATAAAAGTAGAAATATTTACAAGTAGGGAAAGTATACTTAGGAAAGTCTCCAAGTAGATAAAGTGCAGATTAAGAAAGACGAAAACTTGAAGTAAAGAGCAAAGTTGGGAAAGGGCGAATAAATGAAATTACTTGTTTAATGTTGTTAATAGCAAAAAAGAAAATTTAAATCCGGGGAAAAAGGAAGTTGGGTAAAAATAGTTTAAAGCCTTTGAATTTTGATGGCGTCCAATATTATTCGACTAGAACCCAAACCTTTTCAAATCAAAACATGAATCTCGATAAATCTTGAGACTAAAAATTCTACATACAATGTAGCAGGAAAAAAATGGATAAAAGCCTTCATTGCGATATCCCGTCGGGCGTGGATACTTTACCTTCCAATTTATTTATGTACACCAAGGTGTAATATATTTCGAGCCCTGAATAGCTCGACAACAAGACTTTTATGTATGTTAAAGTGGACTTTCATTGAAAAGCCAGCCAAGGAAGGAGTCAGTCTTATAATAGTGGAACAAGGAATCATGCTTGAGGCAAACGGATGTGCCGGAAGCAAGGATATTCGCTCACGTAGGGCTTCTCAGAATCCGAGCTCATAAGCTGCTCTGATATGCACATACGTACCTGACTCTGTATGAGATTTTAATGGACGTTGGGAATATTATAAAAAAAAGTGCCTACTCGTCGCGAGAGTGCTAATTTCAGATTGCAACTTGAAAATGGCAAGGTAATTGAATATGTGCCTCTTGGGGCGTATTTACCCTTCCACGCCCAGCAGAAGGGCTCAAGGTAATTGTTCATACCATAATTTGGATAGCCGCTAGTCGCTCTAAGTTTGAAAATTTAATTTTCCAAAATAAGTACTTTTATCATGTGCCGTTAATAATCATGTCAAGTTATAATTGCAGAGTCTGAGTCTGACTTACCAGAAAAAAAATACTATCTTTCATGATCTGAAGAAAGAAGTAAAAGAAAGTGGTGAAGACGACTTTAGGGATTGGTATTCACCAGTAGGTATGAGTTAGCAGCATCGGTATGTGGGTATTATACCTTTTGTATTCTGATGTGACACGCCTCCGTCACGTTTGCAGCCTTACGACTACCACGGACCATGACGAAGACGACTCGAAGATAAGTGTTCTCCAACTCATCCTAGTGTCTGTATTCGGTCTGCATACATAGTTCATGTATATATATATATATATTCATATATATGTATATTTATGTATAATTGTATATCTATATAGATATACCAACATTCCCAATGGCACTTATACCAACATACGAGGTCCCACTTCGTTGGTAGCAAGGCGTACGTACATTATGTAAGTAAAAGGAAGAAAAAGAAGTACCGGAATATCCCCACCCCCGATTCACCAGGACTACACCTCCTCTGCTCCTCGTACTCTTCGTCTACGGAAGGAGCATCAGGCCATAGACCTTTCTGTGTACAGATCCGACAATACCAAACCAAACCGCACCGTCGGCATTTGAGCGAGAGTGTTGCAAGAAAAAGAAGTAAATGACATGGAGAAGAAGACAAAAAAGTGGTGAGGAAGGATGAGAGGGAAAAAAAGGGAACAATGCATCCTGAAAACGGAGCAAGTTCCAGAGCCCGAGATTCTTTGCGTTCGACCCACTCGGTCCAAATTCAACGTTTCGTAGATTGGAAGTCCCGTGCACTTGAGTACGTACTTGGATGAGTAGACTAAAAATGGGGATTCGTTGACTTGCGACTCTTTCAGTCTATGTTTCATTATTTTTCCTCTTGGTTGAAATGAATCCAGTGTTTCGAAGATTAACAGCGAAGAATTTTCATAGAGGGTTTGTTTCGACTTGAGTATGCAGATCTGTATTACTTTTTCATACTCTGAAAGTTTTTGTAAGCAATTTTTCATATTTTCTAGGTCTATATGAGGAAAGACTTTCGAGATCTAGAAATCTTTTGAAACCCCATTGAAATTCTTAGAATCTCTTAAAATCTCTTAAAATGGGCTTTAATAGAAATCAAGACTACTCTTCACATAGAATTATAATTACCCAACAAATTTCGTAACCAGGAAGGAGCGAATTAATGCAGTCGTAATGCCTCTTCTCGCACTATTGTTATATGTCTGCGCAAAAAAATTGTTCCTACTCCTCCGCGATTTCTTCGAGTTCTTCGACCTCTATAAAAGAGTTTTACTTTTTTTTCTTGTTTTAAACAAAGCCAGACGTAGATTTCGAGAGACTTCAATCTCTATACGGCGGACGCGATTACGGAGATTTAAAAGGACTTGCAACTGGTCAGTAAACCTTGGCAAACGTCGTTGAAGTTTATTTTCTTTCTCCTTCCCTCTTCTGCCTACTGACTCTTCTGCTTTCGCCTTTTTTTTTTCCTCCGTTCACGTACGCAGGAACTCTGATCTCGGTCAACGCGTTCGATTCAGAACCTAGAATTCTTGGGCACCCTCCCGGAGTCCCTACACAGGCCAGGGAACTAAAGAAAAAACAAAAGGTAAAAGTCAAGTACGCAAGGATAGATTCTCTGCTCAGATTAACCACGGCGCCTTACTACAAATCTTCTACTCTGTCCAGATAATACTTGTGACAATTTTCCTGACTTTCGTTCTTGTAAAATGGTTTTTGAAATATATTCCTAATTTTTTTAGATCGGATTTTGTTGGAATGAAACAGAATTTAGGAGGTACTTTTAAGGTCTTTATATTCGATGAACATTTTTATTTAAACTTTATTTTAAAATAAAAATAATGAAAAAGGTACTTTTTCTAAAGGATGTAATTTCGGATGAAAAATTGAGCTAAAAAGACTACTTTACGACACACTGCTGTGGTCCTTATTTTTCACTCGATTGAATTTCACTGGTGACTCCTGTTTCCCGTTAAATCTGAGGAAATTGAAATTTGAAGCTTTAAGGTTTTGATTACTTTAAAATTCAATACGTCGAACTTCAGATGCAGTCAAATTTGTGAAAAATTCATGTTTCAATGCTTTTCAAGCTTTTAAATTTGAATCTTCTGAAAGAACTCTTGAATTCATACTTAAAAATACTTAAATCATTTCACTTCAAAGCGGAGAAGTTACAATATCTTCAACATTCAATCTTTATAATATTGGCTTACATTTAAATTAGAAACGACCAAATTGGATCCTTCAAATTCAGAATATAAATATTCTTGGTCGTTTTAAATAGAAATTTTAAAAGGCAAGAGAGAAATACTACTAGAATTCTTTTGATCTTTCATTTAATTTCATCAACCGTTCAGATATAAAATTATTCAAAATCCCTTTGAATAATCAAGGAAACCCGCGGTTGCAGACATAGTTGTTAGGACAAATCACGTGCACTTGTTGCAAAGATTAAAGGGAATTGCGAAATTATCCACTCGCTTTCCGTCTACATGGAAATATAGAGGAAGACGATCATTAAAGGAAGCACTTGTCGCATCCATGTTGTCGGATTTTAAAAAGAACTCAAGTAACGAGAGATTAAAGAATGAAAGTGGAATGCCATTATGACTACGTCAATTATCACTACAAGAGAGCCTTTTTTATTCATAGTCTCCTAGGAACAAGCTAAACTATTGTGATAAATTTTACGCTTCAAAAAGAGCCCTCAATAAAAGCAAGATTGATTCAGTCTTTTAACATAGGTATCGCTTTGACATGCTCTTCAAATATTCGAATAAAAACTGAAATTTAAATATCAATATCGGCTGAGAATATCTTGAATTTGTTATTCCACGAATTCTTTTAAATTCGCTTTGAATCCTAAGAGCTCTGTTGAATTCCCCTAAACCTTTTGAAATTAATTGGAATCTTGTAAATTATTGTGAATTATTTTTCATTCATCTTAAATTCTTTGATTTGTTTGAATTAATTGGCCACTACTAAATGAAAACTTTTTATAATCCTTGCTATTTTTGTTACAAAATATGTCGCTCACAAATTGATTATTTAATAATTTATTTGTTTTTGTTTTAGAGTTCAAACCTGGGACAAGAACTTCTGGACAGGGTATTTAGACATCTGAACCTGTTGGAAACTGCCTACTTTGGACTCCGTTATCTCGACCAAGAAAACCAAACTGTAAGTATTGAAAATAAAGTTACCTCATCTTTATCTCTTATAAAATTTATTTGGATCCATTAAGATAAGATGAACTTCTATGTTTGACTCCTTGTCATAATTCAAATAATTTTCTTAATGAAGAGATTCAAATGCTGCCCACGAAAGTGGGAGCGATAAAACTTCCTATTAAGATATCAATCTCAGAGGTGGAATAAAATTAGTTTCAAGTTTTTTCCTAGACCAGTTATAATAACTGAAATCAGGTTTGGACCAATTCCGTTCATTCGAGACTAAATTGACTGGCTCAAGGTTGCTTTACCTCGTACTTTCCCTATTTTGTTCTCTCAAAACCAAAACCTGCTCCCACAAGTAATAACACCAGAAAAAACTTCAATTTTCTTTTCGAGAACTTGTTTCGAAAAGTCGTAAAATAATTCTAGCAAAATGTTCAACATAGTATTCAAATAGCAAAGAACTTAAAAATATTGAAAACAAATTATCCATTGTTGAAAATTTGATTATTTTTCTTTGGAAGTCGAAGAAATACTCGTAAAAATAATTAATTAAGCAAGTTAGTGGCGAAAGCACTGGGCAGGGCCGGGACTAGAGAAAATTGGAGAAAATGGAGTTGACCGTCGTTAATTAGATTCTCGGTACTATAAATCTGTATGCGAATCCCTCCGATGTCTCCGATTACTTAGCCTCGGGGCAGATGAAGATGAGATTATTATCAACGGGAAATACCGAGCACTGCTATAATTTCCGGTCTTCCTGAGCGATACGTCAACCCGTTTAGGGCGCCTCGAATAGGGAATTAATTTAGCTTGATTCAATGTCGTAATTTTCGAATCCTTTTGCAGCAATGGCTGGATCCCAGCAAGAAGATCGGCAAGCAACTCAAATTTCAAAAGGGAGACCTCAGTCTAGACGCGCACACCCTCTACTTTGGTGTGAAATTCTACGCAGCCGATCCCTGCAAGCTCATTGAAGAAATTACAAGGTGAGATTTAAATGTAAAAAGTCACTTTCTCTACCTTGAACCTTCTACGCCCACGTACAGTTTTCAATGTGCTAAATCACTTTAACAAATTTTGAATACTTTTGAATTTGCTTGATTTACCTGTCTGAAGGAAATAAATTTGTTTATACCATGAACTGAAGATAAATTTCCGAATATTCACTTTTTTAAATTCTAAAAACTTTACTAAAATCAACATATGTGCACTTTTAATCTAAATGGGATCTTTCGAACAATGTACAGGTAGCTGTTTTTAAAAACTCGAATCACGATTGTGTCTTTATCGTCCGAAGCGAGCAGAATTCCAAATGCACTTTTTTTTTTAAATTACTATATTTCTATACGATTAGAAATTTAGATTTCAGGATGGTTAAACTCTATACAACCAGGATAGTAGGATCTAAATTTTGACTACAAATCTCGTTCAAGAATAATCTTCAACAATTTAAATTTACTCTCCTCTAATTAGCCGAAATTTCAAGTTCCAATCTATCGATTTAATTTTCAGATTTTTCAACTTTTATAAAAACCCAACTTTTCCTTTCATCATTTTTTTGTCTACCTCATTTGACCCTTCTCTCTTCCTTTGTTCTTTCACATTCTCCCTTTCTCTTTTCCTTTTATTCTCTCTCTCCGGCCTTGTTTCCGCTCTTTCTCTATCCTCTACCCCTTATATTTGTGTTTCCTCTCACCAACAGAAAAGGGCCAGAAGACCTTAACCACACATATACGAACTCATTGATTGCTCATACGCGAGATAAAAGATGGATGCATTAGCATATAGATTGAGCTCGTTGCTTTCCAGGCGCTTTTTCTCCTCCAACGAATCTACTACCGCCATTTCTGGCCGAGTGCTTTTCTCTTGTTTTTGTTCAAATTGGCGCTGTTTGTTTTATATCGGGTGAGACTGAAGATCTGCAATGACTTATGACTCTCCAGCTCCACAATACTGAGTGCGATACAACGTGTCGATCCTGAAAAAGATTATACGGGTGTTGTAGTGTTTTAGTCAGCTCAGAAAAAGGAAGAAGGGATAAAATTGCTGTGATAAGCAGTATCTAGAGATTCTAGAGACTTTGTTCTTTTCACCACACGATATCCTAGAAAGTGGCGCATACTTAATGGCCAATTGTAGAGGAAAGGGAGAAAAACGAGTCTCGTATGGAGACTAGGTCTTTATCAGGATTAATGACGCGAATCCACAATATTCTCTGATAGATAATTCTCTCGGAATAATCTCTCCCTTCTTGTCTTCCTCATTTTTATAGTGAAAGAAAAATTAGGACAGGGACTACTGTATCCGGGGTCATTTAGACTGAAAGCTAAGGATAAGGCTTTTCGGGTAAATAACGAGCGCCAATCAGGGATATTGTAGTAATCTTGAGAAAGGGTATCCAGGAAAATCCATAAAATAAATGAGCTGGACTCAGTCACAAGAATCTTAGATAGGGTAGGTTGTAGCCATGATCGAACTATCCAATAAAGAAAACGAGGAAAACTAACAATGGTAGTTTTGGAATAAAATAGACAATCTTGAGATATAAGAAACTGTCGAAGTTGCCTGGAAAGTTAATATCGACAGTTTGATCACTCTTGCTATCTAATCATCATCTATTTTTAGTACTTTTTTCATAAAACTAAACGATTGAATATTGAGGATGGATTTTCAATTCTTCCTTTTAGGCGAAAATTGTTAGAATTAAATATTTTTTCGCTATTCTATAGAAGAGTAGCGCCTCGTGGAGTAAAATGGAGAAATTGAATTTTTTAGAGAGAGTTTGAGTACAACGCCCGTAAAAAGGGAAAAGCGAGAGGGAAGCGGGAAGAAGAAAGGAAGGGAGAAAAAAGGAGACTCCTCATAGTTCAAACTTATTCCGTGTTTGGCCTTAGGCTTGCGAGACCTTAGCAATTAACGGCACATACCAATTTACCGTACCGAAAATGAAAATTATAGAGCCCCAGCATTCCGGTGTTCGGTCCACCGTTCGCCAATGCTTACTCGCTTCTTTCGCGTAAATCTTTTTTTTTCAGTCTTCTTTTCCTACCGAAGAGCACAAAATTGCACCACGCGGCACCCCCTGACAACACGATCGACTATATGAGGATCATGAAACGAAAAGGCGGTAGCACTTTGTTTTGCGAATTCTCGATCCTTGCCTAAAATTTACGAAACGATCTCCGTGTTTTTCTCGCATTCTTTTCTGAACATCATCTTCGGCAAATAAAGTCTTGTTTACCTCGTATAATGTTACGATATTGCTCTTTGATTTTTTTTACTTGTTGTTTTCGTTGAAATAATTTTGTGGAGAAATTACTTTATTGTCTTTTGTTGCCACTTTCTTCTTTTTATGAAGAAATAAAATAAGAGTAGGTGAAGGATCTTGAAAAAGAGAAGGAAGGATTTTTACTTTCTGACAATTACCGAAAAAAATTAAAAATAACTATTTCAGTGTTGGGAGTTTTATATTGTCAGCGATTAGTAAGATAAGGAAAAGAGTGGACGCCATTTATATTTTGATATTGAAAATATGAAAAATAATGTGATAAAAATGAAATAGAACTTTTATAATGAATTTTAATTGAATCCAAGAACAAAAAATAAAACTTGAACCGGTTTCAGATTAAATTTTAACACTTCTATCGTAACTGGTTTGGGAGTCCCGATCTAAATTGTCTGATTCACGTAAATCCAAGTTGCTTGATTAATCGCCTCCACAATTTGCAAACTTTGAATTGTCTATCTAACTTATTGACAGTAGATCGATATTAAGGTACTTTCAGATTGAATCCAATGTTACAATATATGCAACTATTATACGAATTAACACAAATTCAATAAATAAAAGAAGTACAATTTTTTATGTTACAAATTAATTAAAGAAGAAAATAAATAACATTAATAAAATCTGCTTAATGTTTGCATACAATTTATTAGTATTTAAGTAATAATTTATTGCTCTTACTGGATGTGACACCTCCCCCGTAGGGCGAGCACGGGCAAGGAATGGCCATGAGCAAACTAATGTTAGGAGGTGTTACCTCTTGAGGCGATAATTAATTAAAACTTCTGTGTTCAATTTATTTTCAAATAACTCTGAAAATGTAAAGAATTTAAAAAAGATTTCTTGGAATTTTTAGTAATTTTAAGGAATTCTAACGGAGTGTAAAGTGATTTCAAAAGATGTTTATAAACTTAAAACAATTCTAAACAATAATAATTTATAATACGTATCAAGCGAAAAGAAAAGCACTTTAATGATTCTATCAACTGTACGAGAGAATCATAAGACATTAATTAACGATACTGAATTGTCTCGACGTGTTATTAAATCCCATTGGGAATTTAATAATTTATCGACCATATTACAATTATATTTTATTTATAAAAATTTTTAACAAGATCTGAAGGTTTAATCAATTCTCTTGTCTTCTTCTAAGAAATAACTTCAGCTTCTTTCAATTTATTTTAAACGAAACTGCTTCATATTTGCTGAAGGTGGAATATATTAGCTTTGAAGGTTCGCAGTGCAGTAACAGCAAAATTCGAATAAGCATTGGTGGTAGCGCCTTATCCTTCAACGAAGCAGAAGTTTATGTCTTGCAACTTGCAGTCCAGTCATACTGTCTGGGTTTCAAATTCAGTTATATCCTGCTGGCCAATGGCTGTATTTCCAGACATTAGGCGGTACTCACATCAATTGTCGGCTATTTGATTTGTGGTTATTCATTCTCACACGAATGGGTGCGGCATATATGACAAAAAAGAAGGTTTGGCTGCCTTCTGCGAACGTCCGGAACCACCGCATGTTGCAACGCAGATCACTTTTTATAAATCCATTTTTTATATCAAGCCACACTTGGGAACCATCAGAGAGCCTTAGCTGCATGAGAAATGTCGACGCAAAAGATCAGTTCCAGACACAGAAATATCGTACAATTAGTTGCCTAACTAGAAATGCAGCCTTTAAAAAAAATTATTCAAAATCTCATAATCATAAATCAGAAAAATGTACCGATTGATGTGGAATATGGTTGAATCGCTCAATCGTGGTCAAGTTCTGAATCGGATTGTCGACGCTTTCGTAAAGAGAATGCAAAAGTACTTAACGATGGCTTTACATGGTGAAGGAGAGAAACCACAGGCGGCCTGACTGTAAAACCAAAGTTTGCGGTCAATCTTTAACCGCAACTTGACCTTTTGGCTTTTTAGTCCTTTATACATTTCTCCCTTGCCATGCTCAATTCCTAGCAGTGAAGCAACTTTCCAGATAAAAAGTCTGGCGTGAAGAAGCTCAGCACCCTTCTCAATATTCCTCTTCTTTTCTTTTTTAGGTATCAATTCTTCCTGCAAGTCAAACAGGACATTTTGCAAGGAAGGCTCCCGGTGTCTTTTGATCTCGCTGCTGAACTGGGGGCGTATGTCGTTCAATGTGAGTTTATTTATCTAAAATATATAATAATTATATTAAATATGAATATACTAATTTATGACTCACAGGTGATTTTTTCAAATTGAATTTAACCATTGAAAGTGGACTGTAATTTATGGGGTGCCAATTTATTAAAGTTAAACCGGAAAGTCCGTAGCAATTGTGTAGAAACTGGCACGACGTATTCATAAGTTTGAACATTAGTCACACACTAGTTCTGGTTACATTTATTTTCAACTCTCTAAGAGACTGACAGAATAGTGAGATGTAGTAATAGTTCAAGAATCGTTTTAAAAATGTTAGAGAGAACTTTTCTAGTCTTTGGTTTGTCTTATTAGTCATGCAGTGATTTACAGCGTTGCCCCAATAAGTTAGAAGAAATATGGAAATCATGAAAAAGTTAGGATTTTTGAGAAATCATTTTAACAGATTTTATATGGAATTTTTAGGAATTAAAAGGTTTCAAACGAGGAATGAGATTTTCAGTAATTTGTAGGGATTTCATAGGATTTTAACGAATTTCAAAAGTTTTCTCGATGGAAGTCCTACCAATTTTAAGAGATTATTTTAAGAGATTAAGTATTTGTAGGGATTAAAAAAATTGCATCGAATTTTCTTTTGAAATCTTTTAAACTTTACGAAATCCTTTAAAATTGTTAAAGAAAACTCTTAAAATACCTAAAATATGACTTATCTACAATTCACTTAAAATCTTCGATCTCTTTTGAAATCTTTGACAACCACAAATGTATTTTTTTGTATCCTTATTAAAAGAAAATTTAAATTTTGCAGCCAGGAAAAAACTGAAATAATCTGGAATTTGCTGGGCGAAAGTTAGACGACAAACTGTGAAGTTCCTGAATTATTGAGATCTTCTCTAACACTTGAATTATACGTTTCCGAATATAAATTATGTTCGTCAGACTCAGAGGACAGCTCAAAAGGAGAATTTGAGAGGATTGAAATTTCTTGAAAACAGAATTGCATTGTTAGCAAAGTCGCTTTTGTGCGAGGGATCGGATTAATTTTAACTTGAATCACTTGCATCATTGAAAGAGGTCCAGTATCACGAGAATCTCGCAGCGAATCGGAGAACTTATTATCGTAACGAGTTTCGTGCAATAGATAGCGTCCATTTGCATTCGTCTCTCATGAATTGTGATAACTCGTTTGTATAGTAGAAAGAAAAAGCGAGGGGGCAGCGAATCGTGATATTCATTTAGGAAACCCTCGAGAGAGATCTTTCCACGGTTTGGTTTTACCATTCCGGCTTATTTTGTGCAAAAAGCGTAAAAGCTGGCGTGACATCGAGACTCTTCACTGGACCTGTCCAGTGAAGAGTCTCTATTACGTCCGCACTCACTAAAGCTTATCTCTATCAGAACTCAAAACACATATATAGTACATACTTTCTGTCCATTCATTTTCTCCTTGGCTTTTCTTTTGGCCAGAAAGCCAAGACTAAAAATAAGGTCATCTCCTTTAAATGAAACATGACTTCATGTTGTCAGGGGAGTCGACGCGTCGAAGAAAGGACATTCATTTTATCTCTTTTGACGTGCGATGAGACGCAAACATACCCGTATCTCTATTTGTATGACTATGACTTTGAATCTCGCTATGCAGATAACCGTAACACGGAGACTTTTTTTGCAGCGACGAGATACCCACAGACACTTCCGTGCGTATACTTACAAAGCTTGACTGAAATGCTGAAATGTATCTAAGCTTTTTTTCTTTAGGTTTTGTTTCTAGTTTGCCGTCTCGACACAAAATCTCCAGCTATGGACATTTCTTAAGGAAAGAGAGCACACGTTTGATAAGATTTTCCCCTTGGCGAGGATAGGATGCTGCGAGGGTAATATCCAGAGACAAATGCAAAATACATTTTGCTGGCGATGGTTTATGTATTTTAGAGATATACAAATGACAGGCGAAAGGAGGAAAAGAAAGTATAACATCTTTTTATCGTTATCCCAAATTCAAATGGGTAAATCTCTGGGACTTTCAACCTCTATGCGGCTGTCACATTTTTTTAAATTTATAATTATACATAGGCTTTACAGTCTATCTCCCTTTTTTACGAATTTTTTTTAATTTTGCTTTTAAGGAAATTTCCCTTTTTTCTCGTTTTTTTAAAAAATGTTTTGGTTGAAAGTATAAGTAAAAGATTACTTTGATTACAGAATTCATTAGATAGACAGTAACAGATTAAGCCTTTTTCAAATTGAAAAATCAGGTTTCAATTAGAAACTTTTGTTCTTATTATTTCTCGCTATCCAGCTATTCTACCCACATTTGCCCATATTACGCTTTACAAGATGTACTTAATCACTTTGGTACATCCGTACTTAATCTTGATGTTATACATGTAGATTTACGCGTGCATTTCTTTCAGACAAACAAGACTCCATGGGCTCGCACGATCGAAAGGCTAATGGAAATTAAGTGTTTTTATTCGCTTACCCGATCGTGCGTATCAATTTTATCTCTCGTGGTAATGACCAATAACAGAATTAAAAGATGTGCAATTTAATTATTTCCATACTCTAAAAAGAGGATGCTGAAAAGTGAGACTACTGGGTAGAAAGCCTCATAGACTCATTAATTAATGTTAAATAAATCAGTATGTATTGGCGTTAAAGAAATCGACACAAGAATTTGAATTATCGTATAACTAATTGAGACCGATTCAATTTTTATTTCAGTTCCTTCAACCTTTGGGCAATTAACAATCATGTAAAAGTCAGCGATTTTCTATAAGACAAACTTTAAATAAATATTCTTTTGAAATCATTTGAAATACTTTCAAATTCTTTAAAATCTATTTTTAATGGATTTTCGTTATTTTTAGAAATTTAAAAATATTCTCCACAGATATAAGAAAATCGTTTTCTTCTTCAAATTTGTGGATGTTAATAGTTACAATTTGTCCGAATTCAAAGTCTTTCCAATCAGTTGGAACACACGCTCGATTTGTTTTCACACAAACGAGGTGAAAATTAGGGAAAGTCTAGAGCGATAATCAGTCGATTCGTGCATACGATTTTGCATGACCGAAACCCCGTCCGTAATTACACGAGTGAGTGAGCTTACAAGACGATGACGGTCCATTATAACGACGAGAGAAAATAAAGTTCCTTGCGCAGGTCGGAGCCGATATTCATCAAAGTCAGTGATTCAATTAACGAACTATGGGATGATTTCCAAAGGGATAGTACCTATACGTTACCTGGTAATCAACTCGAGGTTGCGCACCCCGATGTGAAATTCCAAGTGAAGCTGGAATTTCGACGTGTGAACAGACTGAAGATCGGCGAGCGAATCTCGTTAACATCCTACTAATTTATTTCGAATTAATTAAGCTCTTCGTGACATTGACCACGCGGCCGAAAATATTAGCCGTAGGTGCGCCTCATCCCCATATACGTGCGTTTTAAGCGCCAGTGAATACCTGTTATGCATATCTAAGAGGTTTAATTCAAATTTTTAAAAACCACTTTATATACTGTTTACAATCCGACTTTAGATTTTTTTTTGAGGTTTCACTTTCAAGAGGTTTCTATGCATTTTAAATATTTTAACGAACTTTAACTGATTTTATAGTTTGTCGTAGAATTTAAAGGATTTCAAGTGATATGAGTTTATGAAAATATCAATAGTATTTTAATTTTAATACAAAAGTACCATTAACAAAGTAGGTTATTAAAAAGGAGTCACCAAAAAGGGGAGATTTATTTTTAAGAATTTTGCTTCTTCATATTTTCTAAACTTTTTTAGAAAATAAATTATTTTTATATATTTTAATTTTCTGATAGGGTAATGTTTTTTCCCTGAAAATATTAATTTCCTAACTTCTGATTTCAGCTGAACTCGGAGATTACGATCCCAGGAGACACTCCATCGGCTACGTGACTGAATTTCGATTTCTGGCGAATCAGACATCCGAACTCGAATCAAGGATAGTGGAACTACATAAAACTTTAGTGTAAGTTTTAAATTAGAACTACGTTATCTTTTCCCATTCAAAAATTTTAATTGGAACATGAGTATTTTGGTCACTGTAAGTATATTGTTTCATTACAAATTTATAAAAAAAAAGCTATATCTGTAGCCTTTTAATCTTCAATTAGGAAACTTGATTTAAATTCCACTTTTTCTAACACTAATAATTTTTTAGAGGACAGTTACCATCGGCGGCAGAGCTTAATTACTTGGATAAAGTAAAATGGCTCGAAATGTATGGTGTCGACTTACATCCAGTTTTGGTACGTGCCAAACTCGTTATAAAAACCTCAACTATATCACATCACGCGTCAAACCTGAACAAGTTAAAAATTCCGATTCCTTTCAGGGTGAGGACAACGTCGAATACTTTTTGGGACTGACTCCGAGTGGAATAATATTATTACGCAATAAAACCAAAGTGGGAAATTACTACTGGCCCCGAATCAACAAAATATATCATAAGGTTTGTACTTATTAATTAAAGAACGTGTCTTTTGAATCATAATGAAAGACGAATCAAATTTCCGATTTTTTCCTTTGGGAAGGTGCATTCCTTGGGAAGCAAGTATCATCCCTTGAGATACTTGCGAAAATGTAAAATCAAAATTTAAACATGAAAATTCATAAAAAATTTTAATTCTTTTTGCATTGCTATATTTCTACAGATCTTCTACCTTAAATCAAAGGGGCTTCAAAAACTATTTTTCTTTCTTATATTGCTGATTTTGTCTAATCGAAATATGTTTGGTATTAAAGTTCTGGAAAGTTTCGTTTCTATATAGAACTTCAAGATCAAATATATTCCGTAGATCTTATTGCAATACTAGCTAGAACTTTTGCTTTCCTATTGGTCTACCTTTTGAAACTCAGAACTCCCAGATGTCTTGTAACTATAGATATGATAACATCGTTAAGTGCTACTTTGAAATTTCTCAAATATTTCTTTGCTAAGTACTAATTACAAGCTTTTAATTTAACTTAATTCTCGGAAGTGCTAGATTTAGAGCCTTCAAATTTAAAAGAATTGATTATTCAACCTTTTATATTTGCAGAAAATTAAAATGGAAAGATTACTATTAATTTTTTTGTAATTTCAGGGCAAGTACTTTATGCTCCGAGTAAGTGAAAAGAACTCCGAGGAAAGGACTCATGGGTTCGAGACACCATCAAAGGGAGCCTGTAGGCACCTTTGGAAATGTTGCCAAGAACATCAAGCATTTTTCCGATTGATGGCCACAGGGCCTCCTCCATTAAGTCCGTATTCTCGTTTCCGATCCTACAGTCCACCTTCAGGTTCGGGTTCGGAAAAACATCTTTCGATTAGAAGGAATCCACCTCCTTTCCAAAGAGCACCAAGCAGAAGAGCTCAACGTCGAGTGGTGGAAGGTCAAGAAATGGTTGGTCCCTTTATTGAGGCACCACCTGTTAATTCGAATCCTGGGATCATAAGCAATAACAAACTCTGTAATAGTGTTCACAATATCCATAATGTTCATAATGTTCATAATGCTCACAACTCTCACATTCCGAGACATGTTAGCTCGAGTCCTAGAAGCACAAGAAGTGCACCCTGGACGCAACATCAACCTCGTGGTCTTTACACGTCGTCTAGTCCTCGATCCGTTCGTTCTGCAGGAACGGCTCCAGCTGTAAGTTTTTTAGTAGAATTAAAATTTAAAATGAAATGGCCGTGTTTTAACTGCTCCAAGACTCTTTAAAATGTGTTAAAAGTGTCCTTTATAATAATTTCAGATTCAGAATAGTAATATTGTGAAATGTAGATTTACAAAATTACGAACATAATTTTATATAATTTCAGCTCTTAAGCAGACTCCAGAGAAGGAGCAGCTCAGTGGAGAGCCAAAGTTCAGGGGATAGTCATAGTCGTGGTGGTCATAGAAGAAGAAGTCATAGTCATAGTCATCGCAGACACAGTCGGCATTCCGACTGTGAATCTGAAATGTCGCGGGGGTCTGAACCCAGATCTGGTCACCGTAAGCATCGTCGAAAGCACAGAAGCTCTCGAAATTCTAGGTACTTACTCCATAAATCAATAAAAGTCAATTATCACAGAATTTTTACTAACCGGGAAAACCAGGAAATAACCGAAAATTTAGTAGACGAAAATTAATAGATACCCTAGAATTAAAATCTCAAAAGATAAAAGAATTTTCAATCATGATCCAATCTTTTCAGGCATGAATTAATAGACTCTGAGCCTCAATGGAGAGAAGCTCAAAGGCGGAAAGGCGAAGGAGTTCAGCGAGCAGTCGTAAGTTTAAATAAAAGAATTGTACACAATTGCAGTCTCCACAATAAACTGATATTAACGCTTGAAATCCTGCAGGTGAGTCACACAGAACCGAGAAGAAGACACAGAAGCAAACACAGAAGTCCTTCGCAAAAACAATCTCTCCCAGATGAGCTCAGAAAGTAAGTTTCCCTTCCCAAAAACCTAATAAAATACTGTAAATAACCGTTTGGAAACTTGTATATATTGTATAGAAACGAGAAAGAATTCTTGCTTTGGAAAAATAACTACTACAGAAAGCAAGAATTCATTATTCTCTTGAGTAATTCAAAAGCGCACCCTGCTTTACAAATTAAACTTGAAATGTAGTTTTAGAGGAAAAAAGCACATTCAATGTTTAGCACAATTAAAATTGTTAGGCAGCACTTAACTGAAAGTTTGATACTAGTTCTAATCCACAACTAAATGTTCAGAATGCTTAAAGTGAGAATTTCCAATTAGGCAATTTGGCCTGTTGCATAAAATTTTGTTTTTTAAAGTAGAAGTAAAATGCACGGTTTTATTGAAAATCCTGCAAAATTTGGCGGTTCTTATATGATTTATTGAAGGCGTGGTCTGAGAGGAACTTTTGGCAATGGCGGATGAAAATTTTTACAGACACTTGGAGTTCGGTCTAGTCGATACCACGGGAATGAGTGAGCAGCAACGTCGTGAGATTCCATACACGGTGGTACAATCTCAAGCCATTCAACAACAAATCGCCCTCCAGTCTAGCAATTGTCGATTGGATGATATCGATGCATCCGCGCCTAGGTACGATGATCTCAAGGCGGCCTCCAACCTCCACAGTCATTATCCTCTTCTGGAGGATGAGACCGAATCCGTAGTCATTGTTTGAATTTGAACGGTCTTTTGCATGTGTCTTTTTTTATTTATTTCGAGCATGTACGTTAGTTACTTTAAGCATGCCCTTATTATTTATTTGAAGCATGAACATGGTCCTTAAAATAAATCAATGTTATTAACTGCTTGTCGCACTTGTTCATTTATTTCCTGGCTGACAATTCAAGCACCTCACGAACGCTTTTGCTACTCCACGGTCAATTTCTTGCTACGTTCGAGCGATCCGGGTATTAAGCACGCACATGTTTCTTCTGGAATTTAATATTTAAAGCGGATTTTAGAGTTTGTCAGGGAAAATTAGTGTTAATTATTTTTTTTTTTTATATATTTAAAGCGTGATGATGTGAAATTTTCGTTTTAGGCAGAGGCAGAGCTAATTGTTCATTGTTAAGTGTCTGAAATAATTCAAATACTCGAAGTGGATATGGAATGGTTTATCTGGAACATAACAGAATTATAAAACAAGGACGTTGAATCCAAGTTCTGATCTTAAAATTCGATTTCTTTATTTTATTTAACAATAGAGCTATAAAGCGAAAGAATATCTACATATGTATTTCTAATATTCATTAAATAAAATGAAGAGAAGGATTTTTGAGGTCAGGCTTGAGCCCTTAGATTTATTCTGATCTTAATGTAAAATTATTGTCTCCAAATCTAAAGAAGTAGGACTTGACTAATTCCCAATTCGTTTACTAATTTACTTGACTCTTATTAGTAAACAAATATTAATTCAGTTAAACAATTCAATTCGAAATTAATTTGTAATTTAAGTATTTCAAGCCCAACTCTAGTTTCAGTTACATATTTTCTTTATATCTTAGACTTTTGTTGATTAAAGGTCGCTCGAACAATTGTCAATAACGTCGAAGGCAAAGTTGGACAAAATATTTTAAAATGCGAAGTCTGACGTCCAGACTTTCTGTTTGAATAAGCGAATTTATAATGTGAATATCGGGACAGAGAGACCTTTTTGTTAATCATAAAATATTCGCTTATTCATATGAAAATTCGGGAAGAGTAGACAAGTTTAAAAAAAGAGCAAATTGAATCTCAGATCAATGAATGACAAGTAAAATAAAACTAATTTTCTGTCCAACTCTGGCCTGTGGAAGTAGCCTGAAGGTGTTTAAATTTATGGTTCTATGTAATGTGAAATCCAGCGGGTATTGTAAAAGAAAAAACAAAATTGAAGCATCGGATTGTTAGATTGTCAAGGATTCACTTTCAGAACTATGGGATCCATTGGCAAAAGGGATCGAAGAGTGGTACATCATAGTTCGGAGGGAAGTTATAACTTTTCAACCACCCAATCGAGACCGAATCGAGTATTAGAAAAGTATCCTGAAGCTAGGAACGAGTATAATGCAAGGAGGGACTTTGATTGTACTCGTAATGGCAGAATATTGATAGGCACTAATGCGGACAGTGGACTTGGTGAAAGCACCCCACAGGACTTTTCCAGCTGTTGCTCGAGTTCTGCCGACAGCACTAAACACATTCGTGTAGTACGTATTTTCTGTTTTGCTTGCTTTTGACACCTTGACATTTTCATTTAATCTCAGAATTGTCACTATTTGATATGCAGTAACAATCGATAATTACATTGTTCAATAAAAAGGCAGTGCCAAATCTGAGACTAAAGCCTTTTAAAAAGTTGTGACTCTCAGCTAGTAAAACTTTATAGGCAGCACTTAAAAATTAACTTTTCCATGGTGAACGAGGGTTTTCGCTTTGCTCGGCACAAGCTTTCTTTTCTTGAGAATAAAGCGCCGACCTCACCACAAAAATTTGCCTTTATCGAACACGCTCCTTTTAAATTGTCGAGGGGATTCACACACGGCTTTGGTTTCTGAAAAGCCTTAAAATAGTTTATTATAATAGTTATTAAAGAATAACAATTAAACCCAGATACAATTTCAGGCCTTCTTTTAAGTGAAATCGTTTTTCTGATACAGACGCAAAGGCATTTAGAAGCAGAGAGACGTTACAGACTTTCAAATCAAGAAAGTTATCCACCAAGTGACGTCACTCTGGATGCAGTTCTACAACCAATTATATCGTGAGTTCCTAAATATATAGAAAAGAATTTCAATGGAAAGAAAATGGAAATAGTTGAGCGGTATTGCATTTTTAATAATCGTTATCAAAATATACAATGTTATTACAAGATACAGTCTCCAAATGTTGAGAAACTAGTAGATGAATTTCATTTAAATATATTTCAATCATTATTCTGTCTTATTAATCAATTCGATAATTTACATTGATTTTCAAATTTTACAGGACTCTCACACGGAGACCACGAAATCATCCGAAATAGGCGCAGAGCGTGGAATGAAGATAGTTCATTTTTATGCACATAATGTATAATTAAAGGAAACTTTTTATACCTCAAAGAAATAAATGTCTATAATCTCACCAATCTATGCGTACAGAGTGCGAAGAAGAATTTTTTAAATACAAATTTTCCTACTTTATTTCCTAGTTATCCTTTGATGCCATGTGTCGCATCAGGTTTCCTATAAACTTCTCCATTTTTTTCAAATCTTGGGCGATTTCCGTTTTGTACTGGAAACACTGCAGAGAAAATTATCATTTATAATTACAATTGAGATTTTAATTACTTTTCGAGATTTTTATATTTAATATGACGAAATATGAAGTTAAACTTTCAAGTTTTTTATTTATAGAATTTTAAATCAAATTATACTTACTGTTTCGTTATCTGTGAATTTGAGACATAGAACACCCTTATTGTGATCATACTTCATTGTGTAACGAGCCTGCAAAGTAAATTAAATGTAAATTGTCTCATTAAGGGTGTTGAATCCAAGTTCTAACATAAAATTATAATTATATACTCAAAAAATAATATATATTTAGATATTTTTGAACTCTGAAGTGGTACTTATTATTTTACAAATAGAAGTATACGTATATAACGAAAAAATGTTTGAACATTTTCATTTTAAAACGATTTGAATGGTAAATTAATTTATTTAAAACGATTCAAACTTAATATTGCCTAATTTTGAACTATCAATTTGAAGTTATTTAATCATAAACGCTTTCAACAATTTCGATTTTAAATAATTAGCAGATTAGACAAAAATCATCCTAGGATTATCTATTATTGCATTAATTAAAAAATGTTTCATTTATTATCAGGAAATTTTTTTAAACTATTAATAATTCAACGATCACATGAAAAATTATAAAATAATCATTGTATAAAATTATGATTTTATATACCGTGAAAGTGTAAAAAAGGGTAAAAACTACATAGTCACGTGTTTTGTAGATTGAACTAATTTTGACCAATGAAAGATTATTTTACATAAGAATTGTATATTATACATTTAATTTTACCTAATTTCATTGTATTTATTCTTAAAAATACAGAGGAACAAGGAAAAAATGTACCTTCATGGGATTTTGGAGATATAACCTCTCTGCTTCAGTTTCAAATTCTTCCCATATCTTCAGATAAGTCATGGCTAGAACGGATTGTTTTTTAAACTAAAAAATAAAATAAGAGTTTAATTACACTTCAATTATCAACAGAATATTCATTCAGCCAAACAAATTTTTCTTTACAAATATGTTAACTAACACAAAATGTGACTTTTGTTGACCTGTCAAGCTGTCAACAGTCCAGTGATCTCAAAGTCACTGAAAGTTGGCTGCCTGCGTGCGCAGCACCGGAATACGCTTCCATTGGTCAAGATTTGACGCGTGATTTAAAATTGAATTGAATTAACTCGCTTTTGAATCGCGCGCCAATTTACAGCCAATAGCAGAATTTCTCCAGTTAAGATAATTTTAATGGCGGGAGTATTTAAATCTGCGGATATATATATACATACATATATTTCGTCAGTTGAATTTTATTTCAACAAAATTATAATTCTTTTGATAACTATTATTACACTAATTATTGTAAACTACACAATAAAATAAAACAAGAAATTTGACATTCGTATTTTATTTAAAATATAATTTACAAGACATTTGTTTCCTATTGACTAAATAGTAAACATAACAAATAAACTAGAATTACGTATTATTACAAAAAATTACACACAATCTATAATAAAACTTAGACAATATTTTTAATTATCGCTGATATTCAGTCCTTCGTTGCCTGTCTTAAAATTAAGTAAAACAACAAGAGCAATAAATAATTCGATTTGCGGAGCGACTTTTAACATATTTCGTGAAAACAATCGTTATGATAACAATTAACGGATCTGAGAACACAATATATAATATCTACAACATCAGCTGGATTCTTTATATCTAATATTTTCCAAATCTTAAAAAAAATTCCTTCTACCCTGAAAAAATAATTCTATTATTATCGAAGGAACTTGAGAAAAATTCTTTGGAATATCATTATACTGTTCTAATACTCAAAAATATTTAAATCTTTTTTCATTAATAGAATAAACATAATTATACCAAAAAGAACCTAAAGAATGAGTGTTTCTCCTTTTTGATTTTATATTACTTTTACGATTTTAGAAAAATGCTTAAAAATTTTAATACTTATTTAAACTATCGTAGGAACTTGCAAAACTGCAGGAGCTCTTCTGACCTTCAAGGCTTCTGGGCTCAGAGTCCTTGTCTGTTTGCTGATCTGATCATAATCATACATCACAGACAAGCCATTGTCAGTAGTCGGTTTTCTTGTAAAATTATTATTTTTATTTTGTGTAGAATCGCGATCGTGATGCGTTTTACTTTGACGATCCATGGAAGGAGCTGTATTGTAAAATGCATCCGCAGCTATGCTACCTTCCTCCTCTTCTTGTCGATACCGCCTGTGCTTGACTTTGCACAAACAATAGATTCCGATGGATATCAGCAAAAGAATAAAAAGTAAACCCACCGCAGCAGCAGCTGCGAACACTCGCATTTCCGTAGGATCTCGCACGAGTAATTTTAAATTCGTCGAGTCTCGACCCTTTTCGCTTTCTACCAAAAGGGTGTATGTCCTCGCGTCTTCTTTTTGCACATTTTTTATCTCAAGGGTTGCCCAGTAACAATTCGACTTCATTTTGCTCTCCACTATTGGCTCCAAGGGTAATGCTTCATACTTGGGATGAATTGTCTCACCTAAAAAAATTATATTTATTATATTTTATTGTTTCCTGATGTTTTTTAAATTTAAATTTCAAGAGATTTTTACAAATTTTAAGTGATTTTAAGGGTGTTGAAGCCAAGTTCTAATCTAAAAATTCGATTTCTTCATTTTACTTAACAAATATTAAATTTGGAATTTGTTTCCTCTGTATAATTAATCAATTTGTAACTAGAATTATGCGTACAGAGCGACAAAATATTTAATTGAAATATTTTTTAAGTAAAATGAAAATATTCTATTTTGAAGTTAGAGAACTTTAAAGGGTTTTTAAGAGATTTAAAATTTTTTCGTGGAATTTTCTGAGATTTTAACGTGTTGTAAGGAATTTTGATGATTTTAAAATGATTTTAAAAGAATTGAAAGGATTTTTATGGTTTTTCAAAGATTGCACGAAATTTGATAAGATTTCGAATAATTTTAATGAATTTTAAAGGATTTTTAAGGGATTAAAAATTTTTTCGTGAAATTTTCAGAAATGTTAACGTATTGTAAGGAATTTTTTAAGGAAATGATTTTAAGAGAATTTAAAGCATTTTTATGCGTTTTATAAAAATTCCAAAGGATTTCATGGAATTTTTAAAAAATTTCTAAGAATTTTCAGAGAGTTTAAAAGTTTTTGTGAAATGTTAAAGATTGCACGAAATTTGATGAGATTTTAAATAATTTTAATAAACTTTAAAGGATTTAAATGAATTTTTAAAAAGATGATTTTTAAGGGATTTCCAAAATCTATAAAAGATTCTAGGAATTTTAACTTTTAAGATATAATGTATGGATTTTGGAGAATTAAAATTTTATCGCGTAATTTTATCCAGGGATTTCAAAAGATTTTGTGACTCAAAATTTTTCGTATATTTAAAAGGATTTTGAAAGTTATCATCAAATATCATGATATATTAAGGGGTTTTAAAATATTTTCAAAGAATTTAAGATTTTTATGCGTTTTATAAAAATTCCAAAGGATTTCATGGAATTTTTTAAGAATTTCTAAGAATTTTCAGAGATTTTAACGTATTGTAAGGAATTTTGATGATTTTAAAATGATTTTAAGAGAATTCAAAGGATTTTTATGATTTTTAAAAGATTGCATGAAATTTGATAAGATTTCTAATAATTTCAATGAATTTCAATGGGTCCAACACCCTTAATGATATTTCGTGAAATTTTTATGATATTAAAAGATTTTGAATTTTAAGAGCGTTCGATGCTAGTTTTAATCTCAAAATTCCATTCCCCATTTCACTCATCGGAAATTATAGATAAATATTTTTTCGCTCTGTAGCACTAATCTTTTTGCAAATATAAGATTTCGTATACAGAGAAAAAATATTTAATTTCTATATTCTTTGCATAAAATGAAAAATTAAAATCTAACTTTAAAATTGAATATCTTCATTTTACTTAAAAAAAAACTAGATGTTTTATCGCTGTGTACGCATAATTTTAGTCAAAAATACATTAACTCTACAGAGAGAAAAAGTTCTAAATTTAATATTTTTTGAAGAAAATGAAGAAATAGAATTTTTATATTAAAACTCGGCTCAAACACCCCTAAGGGGTTTAAAAGGGTATTATTTACAGAATTAAAAAATATTCATTATAATCTTGAGAAGAATCCTGAAAATGGCTAGAAATTTGTTGATTTAAGGATAAACCGGAAAATGTAAAAAAAAAAAACAGTATACCTGCTCTAATATGAGAGCTGCCCCACTGCCAAGCGACCAACCGGGGAGGTGGCCTTGAGCAAAACCTTGACTTTAATCGATGCACTGGTTCTCCAGCCCATCCTATAGACTCATAAAGTCCATTGTCGCCAGAAGAACGTCTGGTTTGGATTTCCGGGGGTCCCATCACGTGTAATATGAAACGCTCATCGCTGGGCATTTCTCTCCGAACTCCATTGATGACATTGTATGCTACACATCTGTACTCGCCTTCGTCTGACCACATGATGTTTTCCAGCCTCAGTTTTCTCCCACCGTGTTTGTTCTGAGCTGGATTGTCGATCATATCCGGTGTTGCTCCTCGCACATGGACCCATCTGTACTGCGAGGGTGGATTTGCATCATATTCGGCACACTCGAAGGGATCTTCAGTCGCACCCAGTGTAGCAGTTTCTTCCACTTCCGGAATACTTCCGTTCACAATCTGCTTGCCCACTTTCAACTTTGGTGCATCTGAAAATTTCAATTCGATTTTTTTAATTGCTTCTAAATATACTCGGGGATGATTATGTTATTATGTATAAATGAAGAGTTTACATTTTACATAATATTGGAATTTAACATTAATTAGTAAACCAATTAACACGACCGTTAAGCGCGCGATTATTTTGTTTTTCTTCATTCAACTTTATGTATGCCAGACTTTTAAGATATTTTGTGACACCACTTTTTTTAGAGAGGAATTTCAAAAGGTTTCTGAGAATTTTAAGGGATTTCAAATTTTTTTGTGGAATTTTAGGAGACTTTAACGTATTCTAAGGAATTTTGATGATTTTAAAATGATTTTAGGAGAATTCAAAGGATTTTTATTATTTTTAAAAGTTTTTGTGAAATGTTAAGGATTGCACGAAATTTGATGAGATTTTAAATAATTTTAATAAACTTTAAAGGATTTAAATGAATTTTTAAAAGGATGATTTTTAAGGGATTTCCGAAATCTAAGAGGTTCTAGGAATTTTAACTTTTAAGATATATTGTATGGATTTTGGAGAATTTAAATTTTACCGCGTAATTTTATCCAGGGATTTCAAAAGATTTTTTGACTCCAAATTTTTCGTAGAATTTAAAAGGATTTTGAAAGTTATCAAATATCATGATATATTAAGGGATTTTAAGATATTTTAAAAGAATTTAAGATTTTTATGCGTTTTATAAAAATTCCAAAGGATTTCATGGAATTTTTTAAGAATTTCTAAGAATTTTCAGAGATTTTAAAAGTTTTTGTGAAATGTTAAAGATTGCACGAAATTTGATGAGATTTTAAATAATTTTAATAAACTTTAAAGGATTTAAATGAATTTTTAAAAGGATGATTTTTAAGGGATTTCCGAAATCTAAGAGGTTCTAGGAATTTTAACTTTTAAGATATATTGTATGGATTTTGGAGAATTTAAATTTTACCGCGTAATTTTATCCAGGGATTTCAAAAGATTTTTTGACTCCAAATTTTTCGTAGAATTTAAAAGGATTTTGAAAGTTATCAAATATCATGATATATTAAGGGATTTTAAGATATTTTAAAAGAATTTAAGATTTTTATGCGTTTTATAAAAATTCCAAAGGATTTCATGGAATTTTTTAAGAATTTCTAAGAATTTTCAGAGATTTTAAAAGTTTTTGTGAAATGTTAAAGATTGCACGAAATTTGATGAGATTTTAAATAATTTTAATAAACTTTAAAGGATTTAAATGAATTTTTAAAAGGATGATTTTTAAGGGATTTCCGAAATCTAAGAGGTTCTAGGAATTTTAACTTTTAAGATATATTGTATGGATTTTGGAGAATTTAAATTTTACCGCGTAATTTTATCCAGGGATTTCAAAAGATTTTTTGACTCCAAATTTTTCGTAGAATTTAAAAGGATTTTGAAAGTTATCAAATATCATGAT